>CADDIJ020000823.1:0-10246 GCA_902809745.2 Tetradesmus lagerheimii
CAAGGACGACTGGATCATCGATTCTGGTGCTGGGCGCCACATCACCAGCAACCAGAACCTGCTGTTCAACATGCGCTGCTTGCCCGAGGAGATCATGGTGCACTACGGCAATGGCAGCTCATCCAAGGCCTACGGCATTGGAGACGTCGTGTTGCTGGACGAGGCCACCAACAAGCCTGTGGTCGTCCTGCGCGGCGTGCTCTGGGAGCCCACAGCAAAGGTCAACTTCCTGTCAGTCAAGCAGGCCAGCAAGGCTGGCGCTTCCTTCCTCTTCAAGAGCAGCAGCTGCGACATCATCAAAGGTAACAATATCATTGCGTCTGCTGTGGCAAACATCAACGACAACTACGTGCTGCCCAACCTCTACGCCTGCGTCAACACGCCCTCGACCCGCCACATATACAAGCGGTTCAACAGTAATTACTCGGTGAGCCCGCAGCCGCTCATCATGCGTGCCAGTGTGCAAAAGCCCAGCCATAAGCTCCACGATGAGTTCCTGGGCGGCATCTCCATGTATGCCCCATCGCGCTGCAGTGGCGGCGGCAGGTGTTCTGTCTTTGGTGCCAGCTTCAAGGACACTGATGGCAGCAGCACCAGCAGTGTTGGTGTGCACTCTGCTGGTCCCACTGCTGCTGGCCTGCCCTCTCCAACAAAGGGCACCTCTGCCCAGCTGTGGCATCGCCGTTTGGGACACCTGGGCTACAACAATATGGCAAAGCTCCCTTCAATGGTCAATGGGCTGGACCTGACTGCCAACGACATCAAGGCAGCAACCAATGAGGTGTGTGAGTCCTGCGCCATGGGCAAAAACCACCGGCAGCCATTCTACCCGTCAGACACCAAGACATCCAAGCCCTTGGAGCTCATTCACATGGATGTGTGTGGCCCCATGCCGGTCAGCTCCTTTGGTGGCAGCAACTATATGGCGACCTTCCTCGGCGACTACACTGGCTATTCCGCGGTCTGCATGCTCAAGACCAAGGGCGACGTGGCTGCAGCAACCAAGAGTGTGATCACCATGCTGGAAAAATCAACTGGCTACTATGTGATTAATGTGCGCACCGACAATGCTGGCGAATACGTCAACTGGGACCTGACATCCTTCTTTGACAACCTGGGCATCGTACGCCAAACCACCATGCCTTACACACCTGAGCAAAATGGAAAGGCAGAGCGACTCAATCGCACCCTGCTTGAGAAAGCAAAATCTATGCTTGCAGACACCAACCTGCCCCCCGAGGCCTGGGGCGAGGCTGTTATGACTGCAAACTACCTGCGCAACAGGTCTCCCACATCTGGTAAGGAGCTCACTCCATACGAGTTCATCACTGGCAAGCGGCCCAACCTGGAACACCTGAGGGTTTTGGCTGCAAGGCCTTCGTCCACATTCCCAGGGAGAAAAGGAACAAGCTGGATTTTAAGAGCCAGACCGGCTACATGGTTGGCTACTCAATCAATGGCAAGGGCTACAGGATCCTGCTGGAGGACAATTCAGTGGTGGACAGCCGCGACGTGACCTTTGATGAAAACTCCACCAGCGCCAGGTCAGCAGCACCAAGCTGGACCTGATGGAGACATACAACGGCGCTGACACTGACAGTGACGATGAGCCTCCACCTCTCGGTGAGCATGACTCTGATTCTGAGTCTGACTCTGATGGTGAAAGTGATGATGGAAATGACAACCCTACTGGCCCTGATTCTGGCAACAACTCTGGCCACAACAACCAGCCTGGTGCCAACAATCAGCCCCCTGCCACTGGGAACTCCGACAACTCTGGGCTGCGCCTCAGCAGCCGGGCAAATAAGGGAGTGCTCAACCCCTATCGCTACGTGGCTGATGGCAAACACCCTGCTGCTCCCTACTCAGCTACTGCTCTGTTAGCAGCAGTGGACCTGGAGGAGCCCAAATCCTACACCGAGGCCCTCAACTCAAAGGCAGCAGACCTTTGGCAGCAGGCAATGGATGCTGCTCGGTTCCCTCATGTACTTGTCAGTTTGCACCAGACCTGACATCTCCTTTGTCACTGGTTCCCTGACTCGCTACATGGCCAACCCAACCACTGTCCATTGGCAGGCTGCTAAGGGTGTTCTGAGGTACCTGGCTGCAACAGCAGACTATGGCATCACCTTTGGTGGGAGCGGCCCCAGCGACCTTGAGCTGTTCGGCTACTGCGACTCCGATTACGCTGGAGACCTCGACACACGCCGCTCCACCACCGGCTATGTGTTTAGCCTAAATGGTGGTGCAATTTCCTGGCAAAGCAAACGCCAGCCCACTGTAGCAGCATCCACAACTGAGGCCGAGTACATGGCAGCTGCAGCAGCTGTCAAAGAGGGTCTGTGGCTGCGCAAGCTCCTGTGTGATTTGGGAATCAACACCAAGACTATCAACATCCCGGCCGACAACCAAAGTGCAATCAAAATTCTGCGCAACCCCATCTCATCTCTGCGCTCTAAGCACATTGATGTGATCCACCATTTTGCTCGTGAGCGCGTGATGCGAAATGAGGTGGTGTTTACCTACACACCCACCAACCTGATGATTGCTGATGTGCTCACAAAGCCCCTGGCAGGAGAAAAGTTTAATTTCTGCCGTGAGGCTATGGGTGTGAAGTAGGATACTGCTGGAAGGTGTTAGCTGCAAGAAAACATTTATTCAATACATACAACTTTGTTTGCATACAATTGTGTGTATCTGGAGTTTGGAAGACGTGGGAGCTACATTGTGTACTGCCACTGGACCCGTAACATCATATGTGCTCACAAGGCAGCCTGCGTGGGAGTGTTGAGATATGGCTATTATTCAGTCTGCCTTGCATCGCACATTATATCGCACATGCTCACAGAGTTCAGTATTTCTGAGTAGAATGAAAAAATATTGTGCTTTGTTTGAGGCCGGATTTGAACCTGGGACCTTTGGAATATAATACAGTACTTATATCTGGAAGCTTCTAGAAGCATCTCGAAGGATGTGGATTCTCCCACAATCTGAGGTTGTAGAAGATTGTCGAAGTTTCTGGAAGCTATTCTGAAGAGTATTTATAGCTGGTGAAAGCTCTCAAACTGGTAACAAAGTCGCTGCAAGGTTTGCAAGTGCCAGTGCGATTTCTGCCCGTATTTCAACATCCGATGCTTCGGTGCTCGTCTGAAGAATTTTATTTCCGTCGTATATAGTTGCTCGCATGTTCCTAGAAAAATTTCAGACCACCACCGTGAACACCAAGCAAAACCAAGACACATATGGCATGCCGCTCCACGACGATCGCTGCGACAATCAGACCAGGTCCGATGCTTCGGTGCTCGTCTGAAGAATTTTATTTCAGTCGTATATAGTTGCTCGCATGTTCCTAGAAAAATTTCAGACCACCACCGTGAACACCAAGCAAAACAAAGACACATATGGCATGCAGCTCCACGCCAATCGCTGCGACAATCGGACCAGGTCCGATGCTTCGGTGCTCGTCTGGAGAGTTTTATTTCGGTTGTTCATAGTTGCTCACATGCTCCTAGACCACCACTGTGAACACCAAGCAAAAACAAGACACGTATGGCATGAAGCTCGACGACAATCGCTGCGGCAATCGGACCAGGTCCGATGCTTCGCTGCTCGTCTGGAGAATTTTTTTTCCGTCGTATATAGTTGCTTGCATGCTCCTAGAAATATTTCAGACCCGCACCGTGAATACCAAGCAAAAACAAGACACGTATGGCATGCCGCTCCACGACGGTCGCTGCGACAATCAGACCAGGTCCGATGCTTCGGTGCTCGTCTGAAGAATTTTATTTCCGTCGTATATAGTGGCTCGCATGCTCCTAGAAATATTTCAGACCACCACCGTGAACACTAAGCAAAAACAAGACACGTATGGCATGCGGCTCGACGACAATCGCTGCGACAATCAGACCAGGTCCGATGCTTCGGTGATTTTTTTTGAAATAAATTGGTTACATGGGCTGGACCAAGCTTCGGTGCTCGTCTGGAGAATTTTATTTCCGTGTTATATAGTTGCTCACATGCTCCTAGAAATATTTCAGACCCCCACCGTGAATACCAAGCAAAAAAACAAGACACCGTATGGCATGCCGCTTTCCACGACGATCGCTGCGACAATCAGACCAGGTCCGATGCTTCGGTGCTCTGTCTGAAGAATTTTATTTCCGTCGTATATAGTTGCTCGCATGCTCCTAGAAATATTTCAGACCACCACCGTGAACACTAAGCAAAAACAAACACGTATGGCATGCGGCTCGGCGACAATCGCTGCGACAATCAGACCAGGTCCGATGCTTCGGTGATTTTTTTTTTGAAATAAATTGGTTACATGGGCTGGACTAAGCTTCGGTGCTCGTCTGGAGAATTTTATTTCCGTCGTATATAGTTGCTTGCATGCTCCTAGAAATATTTCAGACCCCCACCGTGAATACCAAGCAAAAACAAGACACGTATGGCATGCCGCTCCACGACGATCGCTGCGACAATCAGACCAGGTCCGATGCTTCGGTGCTCGTCTGAAGAATTTTTTTTCCGTCGTATATAGTTGCTTGGATGCTCCTAGAAAAATTTCAGACCACCAACGTGAACACCAAGCAAAAACAAGACACGAATGGCATGCGGCTCCACGACGATCGCTGCGACAATCGGACCAGGTCCGATGCTTCGGTGCTAGTCTGGAGAGTTTTATTTCGGTTGTTCATAGTTGCTCACATGCTCCTAGACCACCACTGTGAACACCAAGCAAAAAAAAAAAAAAGAACACCAAGCAAAAACAAGACACGTATGGCATGCAGCTCGACGACAATCGCTGCGGCAATCGGACCAGGTCCGATGCTTCGCTGCTCGTCTGGAGAACTGTTTTCCGTCGTATATAGTTGCTCGCATGCTCCTAGAAATATTTCAGACAACCACCGTGAACACTAAGCAAAAAAAAGACACGTATGGCATGCGGCTCGACGACAATCGCTGCGACAATCAGACCAGGTCCGATGCTTCGGTGATTTTTTTTTTGAAATAAATTGGTTACATGGGCTGGACCAAGCTTCGGTGCTCGTCTGGAGAATTTTATCTCCGTGTTATATAGTTGCTCACATGCTCCTAGAAATATTTCAGACCCCCACCGTGAACACCAAGCAAAAACAAGACACGTATGGCATGCCGCTCCACGACGATCGCTGCGCCAATCAGACCAGGTCCGATGCTTCGGTGCTCGTCTGAAGAATTTTATTTCCGTCGTATATAGTTGCTCGCATGTTCCTAGAAAATGTTCAGACCTCCACCGTGAACACCAAGCAAAACCAAGACACATATGGCATGCAGCTCCACGCTAATCGCTGCGACAATCGGACCAGGTCCGATGCTTCGGTGCTCGTCTGGAGAGTTTTATTTCGGTTGTTCATAGTTGCTCACATGCTCCTAGACCACCACTGTGAACACCAAGCAAAAACAAGACACGTATGGCATGCAGCTCGACGACAATCGCTGCGGCAATCAAACCAGGTCCGATGCTACGCTGCTCGTCTGGAGAATTTTATTTCCGTCGTATATAGTTGCTTGCATGCTCCTAGAAATATTTCAGACCCCCACCGTGAATACCAAGCAAAAACAAGACACGTATGGCATGCAGCTCGACGACAATCGCTGCGGCAATCAAACCAGGTCCGATGCTTCGGTGCTCGTCTGAAGAATTTTATTTCCGTCGTATATAGTTGCTCGCATGCTCCTAGAAATATTTCAGACCACCACCGTGAACACTAAGCAAAAACAAACACGTATGGCATGCGGCTCGACGACAATCGCTGCGACAATCAGACCAGGTCCGATGCTTCGGTGATTTTTTTTTTGAAATAAATTGGTTACATGGGCTGGACCAAGCTTCGGTGCTCGTCTGGAGAATTTTATTTCCATCGTATATAGTTGCTCACATGATCCTAGAAATATTTCAGACCCCCACCGTGAACACCAAGCAAAAACAAGACACGTATGGCATGCCGCTCCACGACGATCGCTGCGACAATCAGACCAGGTCCGATGTTGAGATATGGCTATTATTCAGTCTGCCTTGCATCGCACATTATATCGCACATGCTCACAGAGTTCAGTATTTCTGAGTATAATGAAAAATATTGTGCTTTGTTTGAGGCCGGATTTGAACCTGGGACCTTTGGAATATAATACAGTACTTATATCTGGAAGCTTCTAGAAGCATCTCGATGGATGTGGATTCTCCCACAATCTGAGGTTGTAGAAGATTGTCGAAGTTTCTGGAAGCTATTCTGAAGAGTATTTATAGCTGGTGAAAGCTCTCAAACTGGTAACAAAGTCGCTGCAAGGTTTGCAAGTGCCAGTGCGATTTCTGCCCGTATTTCAACAGGTTATGAGCCCATCACGCTTCCACTGCGCACAGGAGTTTTTGCTCGACTTTCGTTCGGTATTTGCCGACCTGTCTCCAGGCTTGGCGGACACAATCGCAGCGTAGCAAGTTGCTGCTTCACAGAGCTACTGTTGTTCGCGGTGTTGACTCGGCAACATGACTGCGAGCAAGTATGGCGTCCCAAAGCTCTCTGACAACAACTACTTCAATTGGACAGTGCGCATGAGGGATTTCCTGACCATCAAGGACTGCTTCGAGGCCATTCAGGACCCTGAGCACCCCCAGAGCAGCAAGGCCCTCGCCTACATCCGTTCCCATGTCGAGGACCACTTCCTGTCGACCATTCGCGACGTGGACAACGCTAATGCCGCGTGGAATGCTCTGGAAGCCGTATTCCAGCAGCGCAGCACCGCATGCCTGCTCAGCTTGCAGCGGGACCTCAGCAAGCCCAAGATGGAGCCCGGCGAGTCTGTCAGCTGCTACATTGGGCGAGCTCGCTCCCTGCTCAACCGGCTGGTGGCTGCTGGCAGCGACTTGGAGGAGTCAGACATCGTCCCCAACGTCATGTCCGGCCTGCCCCAGAATACAGCATGCTGGTCACTGTGTTGGAGAACAACCCCGCTGCGCCAACCCTCGACGAGCTGCTGGCCAAGGCCCTGGTTGTGGAACAAAAGCACCAGCGTGGAAGCGGCCAGACATTCCGGGCCCAGGCCTTCAGCAGCTACAGCAGCAGGCTCTTCAACAATAGCAGCAACAGCAACATGCCCTTTGGCAACACCGGCTACCGCCCTGGCCCCGACAACGCCTTTAAGTCCCGTGGCCCCTACTGCTACTACTGTAACAAGCCCGGCCACATCAACGCAGAGTGCCGCAAGCGCCAGGCAGACCTCGCCCGCCGCTTCAACAACAGTGGCCCCAACCGCTACAACAACAACAACAACAACAACAACAACAACAACAACAACAACAACAATGGTGGCAATGCCCAACAGCAGCAGCGCCCGGCAGGCAACCAGCGGCCCCAGCGCGTGGCGGCTATGGCAGCAACCATCACTGTCAACGTCGCCTACCCGGACCTGCCCACCGACAGCAAGGACGACTGGATCATCGATTCTGGTGCTGGGCGCCACATCACCAACAACCAGAACCTGCTGTTCAACATGCGCTGCTTGCCCGAGGAGATCGTGGTGCACTACGGCAATGGCAGCTCATCCAAGGCCTACGGCATTGGAGACGTCGTGTTGCTGGACGAGGCCACCAACAAGCCTGTGGTCGTCCTGCGCGACGTGCTCTGGGAGCCTACAGCAAAGGTCAACTTCCTGTCAGTCAAGCAGGCCAGCAAGGCTGGCGCTTCCTTCCTCTTCAAGAGCAGCAGCTGCGACATCATCAAAGGTAACAATATCAATGCGTCTGCTGTGGCAAACATCAACGACAACTACGTGCTGCCCAACCTCTACGCCTGCGTCAACACGCCCTCGACCCGCCACATATACAAGCGGTTCAACAGCAATTACTCGGCGAGCCCGCAGCCGCTCATCATGCGTGCCAGTGTGCAAAAGCCCAGCCATAAGCTCCACGATGAGTTCCTGGGCGGCATCTCCATGTATGCCCCATCGCGCTGCAGTGGCAGCGGCAGGTGTTCTGTCTTTGGTGCCAGCCTCAAGGACACTGATGGCAGCAGCACCAGCAGTGTTGGTGTGCACTCTGCTGGTCCCACTGCTGCTGGCCTGCCCTCTCCAACAAAGGGCACCTCTGCCCAGCTGTGGCATCACCGTTTGGGACACCTGGGCTACAACAATATGGCAAAGCTCCCTTCAATGGTCAATGGGCTGGACCTGACTGCCAACGACATCAAGGCAGCAACCAATGAGGTGTGTGAGTCCTGCGCCATGGGCAAAAACCACCGGCAGCCCTTCTACCCGTCAGACACCAAGACATCCAAGCCCTTTGAGCTCATTCACATGGATGTGTGTGGCCCCATGCCGGTCAGCTCCTTTGGTGGCAGCAACTATATGGCGACCTTCCTCGACGACTACACTGGCTATTCCGCGGTCTGCGTGCTCAAGACCAAGGGCGACGTGGCTGCAGCAACCAAGAGTGTGATCACCATGCTGGAAAAATCAACTGGCTACTATGTGATTAATGTGCGCACCGACAATGGTGGCGAATACGTCAGCTGGGACCTGACATCCTTCTTTGACAACCTGGGCATCGTACACCAAACCACCATGCCTTACACACCTGAGCAAAATGGAAAGGCAGAGCGACTCAATCGCACCCTGCTTGAGAAAGCAAAATCTATGCTTGCAGACACCAACCTCCCCCCCGAGGCCTGGGGCGAGGCTGTTATGACTGCAAACTACCTGCGCAACAGGTCTCCCACATCTGGTAAGGAGCTCACTCCATACGAGTTCATCACCGGCAAGCGGCCCAACCTGGAACACCTGAGGGTTTTTGGCTGCAAGGCCTTCGTCCACATTCCCAGGGAGAAAAGGAACAAGCTGGATTTTAAGAGCCAGACCGGCTACATGGTTGGCTACTCAATCAATGGCAAGGGCTACAGGATCCTGCTGGAGGACAATTCAGTGGTGGACAGCCGCGACGTGACCTTTGATGAAAACTCCACCAGCGCCCAGGTCAGCAGCACCAAGCTGGACCTGATGGAGACACACGACGGCGCTGACACTGACAGTGACGATGAGCCTCCACCTCTCGGTGAGCATGACTCTGATTCTGAGTCTGACTCTGATGGTGAAAGTGATGATGGAAATGACAACCCTCCTGGCCCTGATTCTGGCAACAACTCTGGCCACAACAACCAGCCTGGTGCCAACATTCAGCCCCCTGCCACTGGGAACTCCGACAACTCTGGGCTGCGCCGCAGCAGCCGGGCAAATAAGGGAGTGCTCAACCCCTATCGCTATGTGGCTGATGGCAAACACCTTGCTGCTCCCTACTCAGCTACTGCTCTGTTAGCAGCAGTGGACCTGGAGGAGCCCAAATCCTACACCGAGGCCCTCAACTCAAAGGCAGCAGACCTTTGGCAGCAGGCAATGGATGAAGAGAAGGCTTCCCTGCTGAGCAACAACACCTGGTCCCTAGAGACACCACCTGCTGGTGTCAAGCCTATCCCTGTCAAGTGGGTCTATAAAATCAAGAGAGACGGAGACGGCAACATCGAGCGCCACAAGGCCCGTCTGGTGGCCAAAGGCTTCAAGCAGCAAGAGGGCATTGATTATGACGAGGTATTCGCACCTGTCAGCAAGTATTCAACCCTGCGCGCACTGCTGGCAAAGGCAGCAGCCGACGACATGGACCTCCACCTGCTGGACATCAAGACTGCCTTCCTCAATGGCGACCTGGAAGAAAACATCTACACCTGCCAGCCCGAGGGCTATGTGCAGGGTGACCCCACTCTGGCTTGCCGCCTCAACAAGACCCTGTACGGCCTAAAGCAGCCCCCGCGTGCCTGGCACAACAGGCTCCACAGGGAGTTGGAGTCGTACGGCTACAGAGCCTCTGAGGCTGACCCTGGTCTCTACATCTACAACGGAAAAACAGCAGACATCTACCTGCTGGTGTACGTGGATGACATACCAATTGCGTCCAAGGACAGCGCTCTGATCAAGGGTGTCAAGCAGCGCCTGTCAGAGTCTTTTGATGCTCGCGACCTGGGCGAGGTTTCCTCTTATCTGGGCATGACCATTACAAGGGACCGTGGGAGCGGCACCATCAAGATCAGCCAGCCACGCATGACCAATGATCTCATCTCCAAGTTTGGCATGGACGACAGCAAGATCAGGCCATTTCCCATGAGCGCCTCCATCAAGTTTACCAAGGATGAAGGCGAGCCCCTCGACAAGGCCAAGTACCCCT
>CADDIJ020000825.1:0-67654 GCA_902809745.2 Tetradesmus lagerheimii
ACAAGGCAGCCTGTGTTGCAATATGCACTACATGCCACTGACTCAGGGATTGAGACATGGGGAATGCCCTAGCCTTCAGCCACTACTGGTGGTTGAACCACTTGTTTAGAGCCAATATGGAAATGATCACTGCCAATCAGTATTCTCACAGTCACAGTGGACAGAGACAAATAGCAGCAATGCAATGTGGACTCCACTGGCAGCAGCATTGTGAACATATAATACTGCACAAGGCAAACGTGTAAAACAGTTCTGACAACAAACAAAGCAGTGGCTGCCCCGCCGTCCCCTCCCCCCAAAAATTCGAGAGGGGGGGGACGGCGGGGCCGAGGGGGCTGAGGGTGCTGCCTGGTACGGCAAAGTGCACTGATAATCAGTCGTTGCAATCACACTGTAATGATCAACCCTCACTAGGAAAAGCAAACACCAGCAATGCAATGCTACAGTCAACAGCTGCTGCCAGTAATTGTGACCCAGAAAATCTTGCAATGCAAGCAGGTAAATAAGGCCAAAGCCACAGCTGGCACTTACAATCAATCATTGCAGCATGCACACTACCTAATCAACAAAACTAATGCGGCAGCACATCGCAGGCCAGTTTAATACAGCCATCATCCACTCAGGATGCCTTGCACCCGCCAACCAAAACACTGCTAATGCTGCTGAATTCCCACACTGCAAATGCACAGAAACCTGTAGCCCGGATGTACAGAAGCCATCATGGCACCAGCACACATCTCATTGACTAATGCAAGCACAACACCAGCCACTTCATCATACGCCTGGGCCTGCTGTGGTGTAAATGCATGTTGCCACTTGCACCAGTCACACAAAGGCACATGGCTTACTTGCCAAACGCTCCCAGCCCACCGGCCAGGCCCATCAGCTTCAGAAACCTCTTAGTGTCGCGGTGTTTGTCATTGCCGTCTCTGTCCATCGTGCGGCCGCTACGGGCACTTTGGTAGTTTCTATAGTGGTGCATTGCGGCTGCAGCACCACCCCCAAGCAGGTGGTGCACGCACACCAGGCTCTGCACGAGCTCCTCATCATACCGTAAGGGCACACCACCTTCAAGGTTCACCTCATAGTTCCAAACGGGGTTGTTGCAAAGGCCCCTGGGGGTGAATGCCAGGCACTTGCCCATGTGCCTGTCCTCACGCAGCGAGCTGAGTCCAGTGTCAGATGGCAGGTAGAGCTGCAGCACGCTGGAAGCGATGTGATTCAGACGTAACACGCGCCTCTCGCCCAGGATGGTGGGGATGTGCTCCTCCACCTCAGCCAGCTTGCGCTTCAAGCACACAATGCAGCTCTCGCTATCCAGGCACCAGCCTGGTGCGTGCTGTTCCTGCTCCTGCTGCTCCTGCTGCTTGCTTTTAACGATTGCAATGTTCTTTTTCAGGTACCTGCTGAACACGTCGTGCTGGAGATACTCGAACACCTTTGCTGCATCTTCTTCTAGCAGCTCATGATCGCTGCAGGTGTGCTTTGCTGCCATTGCTGGCTGGCCACATAGTTTGAGCGTAGACACACCCTGAGGCAGCAGCCTGACAAGCAGGCTATCCACACGAGGAGGGGCCACTGCCGCAAAGCACACGCCGGGCAGTTGCGGCTGCGGCTCATCCAGTGGGTTTTTGCGGACCACACGAAGGTTGGAGGGAGCCAGGTTAACAGGGTTGCTGTCATGACACACCACCACGATGCGATCCAGCATGGTGCTGCTGCTGTTGCTGATGGTGGTGTTGCTGCTGCTGGGGCCTGCTGTAGGGGTGCTGTGTGCCAGCAGCCACTCCTCAGTGAGCAGTGAACCTTTCTCCAGCTGCTGTTTGTTGGCATAGGCAACTAAGTCCTTAATTAGTACGTCTGTCAGCATGACCTGCGATCCTCCCAGCTGCACGTAGACTGCCTTCACTACAGGATCACCGCTGCTCAGCTCACGCACAGCCAGATTGCGGTTCTGGTTCGAAAGATCAAGCACCGACACATTTGGATCAGTTTTAACCATAAGCATACGGCCTGGAAGGCGCAGAGTAAGAGCCATGTCTCCTGCAAATCTGCGTAAGTACGCGGTGAGCTTGTCTGTAACGAAGATGAATCAAGTAAAACTACATGCAAGTAAAGACGCTGAGATTGGCCCAGGCGAGTGGGCAAATAACTGGAATGGGGGTTTTGGCGCGTAAGATAGTGGATACGAACGGAACTGTGCAAGTTCTTGTATGCAAAGTAAAAATTCCGCTGATCTACGTTCTGATCTATGTTGTACGTGATATTCAGCGTCTGTACATGCCTGCCTTGGAAGGCCACTCGAAGTTTCGTTGCACGAGCTGCATGCACTGATGCAAAACAGTCAGTGGTGGGTAATTTCTATGGCATATAAAACACCAGCAGCGCTTGTCAATAGGGCAGCAACAGCAGCAGCACTGCTGAACAGGAAATGTTGGGCTACCACACGATCATCATTCCGGGAATGCTGCTGCAGTATTGGGAGGTTGCTTTGCAATATTTTGCTTAACGTTACACTGTTTTATTGAAATGCAGGTGCTTGCATCCGTTGCACCACGCTGGATGTGTTGAGCAGCAGCAACCATAACAGCAGCAGATTCTGAAAAGAAGTTGAGCCAACAGTGAAGGTCCATCACTCAAGGAACGATCACATGGCCATGCAAGACGAACCTACAGCAGGTGAAAGCATGTCAGCACAAGCAGAAGGTGAGTTCAAGCAGCCACGCTGCTGTTTGGGCATGCTGCTGCCTGGGCAGTAAAGTGGACAGAAGCTAGGTGCAAATACAAGCAACAGCAGGAGGTAACCAGGGCTGTATCCTGCCTCCATGATACCAGAGTTTGGATAGATTAACAAGTCAGAAAGCCAAAATTATTTCCAGACCTACTGCAGCTGGCCACTATAGCACTGGCACCCTAACCTGGCAGGCATATGTGAGCTACTGACTGACAGCTGTGCTTTATGCCACAGTGAGTGCGCTGGTCTCTTATGTCACATGATATGTGTCATGATATAAGTAGGTCTGCCACCTTGTGTTAAATACAACCCGGCTGTGACAGCAGTCAATTACAAAGCAATGCACCGTGCATGCAGCTGATGGGGGCTGAGGGCTAGGTGCCGTCCCCAGCCTCCAGTACCCACCTTCACTGCTAGCACACATTCACTGCTAGCACACATTCAAGTGATATCTCGTTGACATCAACCAAACCGGTCAAATGTGCTTGCTCTCCAGTGCCATGCCACAGCATACGTCTTGTCAACACATGAAGGGACCAATTTCGCAGAGTAAGCTTTGCGGGTTCGCTCGTAACATTGTTACTAACATGATGCATCACGTACCTGCAGTCACTGCATGATGATGAATACATTATGCCATCTGTTGCTCCCCATGCACGCAGAATGGCAAGGCAAAGCAGTGAATGCATATGAGGCATTGCCAGTCCCCGTCAAGGGCAGCCTGACCCTGCCAGAGCCACCATCAAATGCAGCACCAGACCAGCTCTGCGCCCACTGGCAGCGCGTGCACACTGCTGTGGAGGACCTGTCTCAAACGCTACAGCAGGTGCGCTGGTGTTGCATGATACTGCTGTGCTGGGGAGGCGGGGTTGGCAGCATGCCATGCATGGAGGGGGGCACAACGGGCTACAACAGAGTCTGCCGCACATACTGCAGCTGGCCGCACTTTGTAAACAGGGCCATGATACAGTTTTGTGTGCCCTGATTCTGCAGCAGCAGCAGTAACAACCTCGAAACTGTGCAGAGCTAGAGTTGAATATTATTAAACTCCTAATCTTGCACAGCAGTAAACTCTATACATTGCACTTTTGGTGCAGTGTCTGCACAGTACTGTCTACTGCTTCCAGGCAAGTTTATTGTTTTTGTGTGTACATGTGCTCATAAGCAGGGCTGTTGTATGCTCTCATTAAAATCCTTGCAGGGGCTGCTGCTCACTCCACCACAAAATGTGGCACCTGTGCCTGCTCCTGCACCCGCTACTCCCATGCTAGACCTCAGCGGCATTCCCGACTACCAGCAGCTGGCTGAGCGCATTGCACGTGCGGATGCTGCTGCGTGGCAGGCGGCGCTGCCTGGACAAGATGACCCAACAACAGACCTCCTGGCAGATATTGAAAGCATGCACCCCATGCTGGCCGTCACCAACATGCTGACAACGTTGACATGCAACAGCATCACAGTCAGCAATATGACCAAGCGTGGCTCGCGTGGCTTTTACCTCACCTACCGCGGCGACACAGCCTCACAGCGCATCCGAAAAGATAAGACACCACGCAGCAAGCAGGGCATGTGGGAAGCCCTTGCCTCCTTGGCTGACCACAGGGTGCCACATGACAGGAGGCAGTACGCACTACCGTTGGACGTGCGAAAGGCGCTGTTGGGGCTGCAGGGCTCGCTGCGTGCGCTGCTGCCTGCTGATTTGCAGGACGCGTTTGATGCTCAGTAGATTGCTGGCCCTTGACCAAATTGTAGTCCAACTGCAGTGGCTATCTTCTTCTGCAAGCAATGCCGAGTGTGTGTCCACGCTGTTGTTGAGTGCTTGACGGTTGATTGTTTTCGCTGCCAGCGGTGTGTGTTGACTGTTGGGATATGCTTTGTTGCACTTTAATTGCTGGGTCAAGGCTACGTATGGGCAGGGTATACAATGCTTGGTGGGCAATTCAGTTGGCCAGACATGCATTCATGCCATGCTCAAGTTGACAGGTTGTTGCTTGGGACTTTAGGTTTATTTATGACTGCTCTCCATGGGGACAGGGGACTGGGGAGCCCCCTGTCTCCAGTCCCCTTGTGTCACTGCAATGAGCATCCAATGGCTTGGTTAGTCGTTTGTTACAGGTCCGGCAAATCGCTTGAAATTAGGCACCACTAAACCAGTAACATTGACGATTATCATTGATGATTTATGGCATAAATGGTAACATATTAGTCTTCTCTGCTGTCACCAGTTACGAGAAAGTTGGACGGTGGCCGGGCGATTAGGTAACATTTCGCGAGAAACTGTTACCTAAAGCTGTATTATTATCAGTAACATTGACGCGCCCGATCAGTGCACTGTCTGATTGCTGCAGTGCAGGAATGTGTGTACTGGTTGTGTTCAGCAGCAGCTGCAGCAGTAATCTGTCACTGCTGCAGTCTGTCACATCAACATATTTGAAACATGGCAGCACAAACCGACTTACTACTTCCCATGGGGACAGGGTACAAGGGACTGCCCCCAGTCCCCAGCCCCCACACATCATTGCAATCTGACGGTCCAGGTCGAATTGTAGCTTCTCCCTGATCCCCCCAACAGTGCCAAGGGCACACATGTAAATGCCAGCAATGTCAGCTGCACAACATGTTGACAGGAACTTGCGTACTGTCTTGACAGGGTATCCCATGAGGTCTGCTGCAAGCTGGCAGCGTTGGTCAGTGGCGTCCAGCTGGTGAGTGGAAAGAACGCGGGTAGCCCAATCAGTGTAGTGGTCTGCAATGGCATTGTTCCCGGAATGTAAACAATGCATGCAGTGTTCCCTTGAAGGTCAGCACACGCCTCCGGTTGATGGATGGATCGGGGTTGTATGTAGAAGAAGTGCACACCGGCCGCCCCCCTTTGTGAAATTCACAAGGGGGAGCCTCCATCAACGTATTGGAATCATCGCTCACCGTGAGCGAGTATGATGATCATACAACATACACCTCATTGAAGGTGCAATATTGATGCAACATTCTAATTGATGCATGCATCCTTATCACATCCATTGCCACTCACTCCGGGGAGCGAGAGACTTGCCACAATTTGGCAAACTGCCACAGAATGGCCACCATAGTAGTAGCGCAGTGACATGTAGGGACTGGGGGTCGGAGACAGTCCCCTGTCTCCAGTCCCCTATCTCCAGCCCCCACAACCATAGTGCCATGTAGATGGCAAATCATTCAGTGGAGCAACTTGGACCTTCCCTAAGCCTAAGGGACATGAAGGGTTCGCAATGAATCCCCTTGAGCTTTGCAGTCGCTGCCGCATCTTGGTTGAAGGTGTATCGTTGCATTTTGTTCAAAGGGCCTTGCTCATCGCACCAATCCTGCTGGCATGTCATGCCATGTGCCACATGATTTGCAAACAATAAAAGAGGATGCTGCCACAGACCCAGGGTACATATTATGTACCCTGGCCTTGTGCAGGGTTTGTGGCTGCACAGATCCTACACCAGCTGGGACACCACAACCTCCCCGATCAAACCATCAAAGCACAACGCATGGCACTAACCGTGTGGCAGTGCCTTCAAACTGGCCTTACTCTGGACACCACACGGCAACATCAGACACCTAGTGGTGAGTCAGCACAACACGGCCACACAAATTGCACTACCGTAGGGAGTGACTCTCTATGGGAACAGGGTACTGGGGACTGCACCAATTGGGCACTTTATGGGTTGCCAGCTTTTGAGCCCAGGTCAGTCTGCTCCATTCAAAACGGAGGACTGGCCTTGTAATTGGTGGAAAGTGGCAGGATCCACGTCTGTAACTAATAGCTACAGACGAGGATTGCCCATTTATGTACTTGTCCAGGGCCAATCAAACCATCAAAGCACAACGCATGGCACTAACCGTGTGGCAGTGCCTTCAAACTGGCCTTACTCTGGACATCACACGGCAACATCAGACACCTAGTGGTAAGTCAGCACAACACGGCCACACAAATTGCACCATGATAATTGGCCGGTAGTCGCTCATTATGGTTTTACAATGTGGCAACCCAAGGACATACTGCATGCTCAGCTGCTTGAAAGCATGTTCAAGGTCAGTGAGACCAAGTCAGGTAAGGTCTGAGTGCTATTTCAGGCTGGAAGTGATTCAACATGTTTTACTGTAAGCTCTCAAGTTTTGCCAGCCTCCGCTCTAGCTCTTTGATAGCCTCAACAAACAAGCCTGCCCTACACGCATGCCATCATGCTGCCAGCTGGAACGCTGATGTACCCATTTGCTTCAATTCAGCCACCTGATTTCACAAACAAACATTCACAACCCTTTTCTCAACTCAAGCAACTTCACAATGTAATAAAATGCCCAATCACCGTCTGCACGAACTTCGTGCAGACGGGGATTGGGCATTTTGCAAAGCATCTAAATCCACAGTCAGTTATTCATCATTTGGGTGGCCATTGTTAGCTACTACTCCTTATGGGAACAGGGTACTGGGGACTGCACCAATTGGGCACTTTATGGGTTGCCAGCTTTTGAGCCCAGGTCCACGGTGGGCTGCGCAACCACTGCTAAACTGGGCATTTCAAATAGTATTGAATTCAATGTCATAGACAAGGCATGTGTGGCATGCATGTGGTTCCGAACCACGGTGCAACATAGTTGTTAAACTGACATTGTGGCAGTGCACAAGCCGTGATTACCAACATGGATAAAACTACACAACACAACTGAACCAGTAATGACTCAGTTTGTGTGCTGATTTGAATGCACTGACTAACCCACACTATATAGTAGTGGCCTATCACACGCAGTGGCATGTGGGGGCTGGGGACTGGGGGTAGTCCCTTGCACCCTGTCCCCATAGGGAGTAGTGACACTGTTTGTGTGCTGGTTTGAATGCACTGACTAACCCACACTATATAGTAGTGGCCTACCACACGCAGTGGCATGTGCACATGCCCCACGTGGGGGCTGGGGAGTGGGGGCAGTCCCTTGCACCCTGTCCCCATAGGGAGTAGTGACTCGGTTTGTGTGCTGGTTTGAATGCACTGACTACCCCACACTATATAGAAGTCACTACTATACTCACTACTATACCACGGTGGCCTACCACGCAGTGATATGTGGGGGCTGGGGAGTGGGGGCAGGGTACAAGGGACTGTCCCCAGCCCCCAGTACCCATCACTGCAGTGTACATCCAATGATTTGGTTAGTCTTATGTGGCAGGCAGGTCACCAACATTGCCTGACACAGGACACCACACGGGAAAAATAACACACCAGCGAGTCATTGTTAGTCACCGTCATTGATAACAACACGACACCGTGTCGTGACAACCCTTCTTACTACTCCATATGGGACCGGGGGCAAGGGACGGGCCCCTGTCGCCAGCCCACATGGGGGCCCCACCGTTCAATGACGGTAGCATCTTGGTTGAAGGGGGCATCATTTCTCCTCTGCTGCCTCATCAACGTGCCAGGCTCTGCCGTTCCCCCCCGTGAATTTCACGGGATGGAACGGCAGAGCCTCAACTCTTACTGTTACAGGCCTTCAAGGCCTTCAAGTTGACACCATTCACTGGGCTGTCAAGGTAATAAGTCAATTCGTTGGCCAAGGTTAGCCTGATACCAGGCAATGCACACTCACATGATGCTTCATACATGCCCTATGGGAAATGGGAACAAAGGACTGTCCCCAGTCTCTAGTCCCTGTCTAGTGTTGGTCAAGTGATTTGCCAAAGTTTGTTTACCTACACTGTATCACTGAGCATCAGTCGGACTATATCTGACAAGGATGCCAACATCCATAGGCGGCTAACCTTGGCCTTTCCTGATGACCTGAAGGGTCCGCAATGAGTCCCCTTGAGCCTTTACAGTCGCTGCCGCTCTTGGCTGAAGGTGCATCATTGCATATTGTTCAAAGGGCCTTGCAAATACACCAATTCTGCTGGCATGTCATGCCATATGTGCCACATGATTTGCAAGCACTGAACTTGGCTTTCAAGGCCAGCCAGATTGGCCAGCACAAGGTGCATGGTGCACTGTGATACTTTTCAAAGTGCTGGCTGATTCACATGTATGTTGTTCAAAGGTACAGGCTGAATCACATGTATGCCGTTTAAAGGTACCAGCTGATTCACATGTATGTTGTTTAAAAGTACCAGCTGATTCACATGTATCATACAAAGGGCATTCCACATGTGGTTTGGAGCCATCAGACACCATTGACTCAGCACAACACGGCACAACTCAGTTGGCACGGCAATGATAATTGTATTACTGCTCCCTATGGGGGCAGGGTACAAGGGACTGTCCCCAGCCCCCAGTACCCGACTATCACTGCACAGCAAGCATCTGATGGCTTGTTTTGTCGTATGTGACAGGTCAGGTCTGGTTGTGCAAACATTTGTCGAATAGGCTAGTCACACTGTTGTTGGCGCTAACTGTGTGGCAGTGCATTTGAAATAGCTGTATTCTGGACACCACAAGCCAACATCAGCACCACTGACTCAGCACAACACAACAACAACGTAAATGTTTGGGCTTGGGAACCCTTAAGTCGCCCAGTTGGTTAAGTGGGAGAGGACACGACTTAGGAGTGATAGGTCGTGGGTTCGATCCTAGCTCCCAACGGCTCCTTCGCGGTTAGGTACCAGAACGCGTTGATCGCGTCCTAATCGATGAAATGAGGAGTAAGCGCTAAAGCTGGTACGGGGGGTGGTTACTTGGCTAGGTCTTCGGATCTGGAGTCCCCGGTAGGAAGCGCCAATCGGTCCGTGAGGGTAGCCCTCCGCGGTTGTCAATCAAAACACCACAAAACTAGGGGCGGGTTGAAAGTACCGCTGTCTGCGGTGAAAGTATCTCCCGACTCCCCTATCCTATCCTAAATGTATTACTACTCCCTATGGGGGACAGGGTATAAGGGACCGTCCCCAGCCCCCAGTACCCACCTGTCATCGCAGCAAGCATCTGATGGCTTGGTTAGTGGTATGTGATAGGTCAGGTCTGGTTGTGCAAACATTTGTCAAACAGGCTAGCCACAGTGTTGTTGGCGCTAACTGTGTGGCAGTGCCTTCAAGACGGCCTTTACTCAAGACACCACGAGGCAACATCAGACACCAGCGAGTTAGCACAACACAGCAACACAGATTGCATCACTACTCACTATGGGGACAGGGTACAAGGGACTGTCCCCAACCCCCAGTACCCACCTCTACAATAATTATCAGCCATGAGCACATGATGCACTGCATCATGTCGTGTGTGTGGGTCACCCACCTGTGCCTGAGGGCATATGGAACAACCAAGAAATATGGAGGCTTGCAGAACAACCTGGTATGCAAAACAACATGATATGCATATTATAACCATTGGAGCCATCATTGGTTGCTTCAATGGATTGTGCAAATTTCCATGTTTCTCTCCAAGCCATCAAAATTGCTATAATAGCCCTCTTCAAATGCCTTTACTAAACCTTGCATTGTACTGCATTGCAACCCTGAGGGGGTGGTAGACTCTACCTCCCCCTAAAGGCCCCGGTCCACATAAGTGTGTTGAAGTAACCTTGGTGCTTGTTAGGACCTGAAAGGTTCGCAAAGCATTCCCTTGACCTTTACAATAGTTCAACGACAGTCGCATCTTGGCTGAAGGGGGCATCGTTGCATGATTGTTCAACTGGCCTCTTTTCTCCTCTCAGGGAGCAATCAAAGCCTGGCAGTGATGACTTGTCGCCCTGCCAGTCACCGTCGCTCCCCCCGGACAATGTCCGGGGGGGAGCGGCAAGACCTCAGGCCAGAGTTTTCATGCATCTTTGATGCTTGTGCACAGTGTGGCGGACAATGACAAAATTGTTTGGGCTGGTAACACGTGTAGATCACGCGGAAATGCAGGGAAAACGGATGGGTGTAAGGCAGTGGACTAGTAGGAAAGTATATTGACAACACATAGGGAGCAGTCATAGCAACGTTGACTTGTCTGTCGCCTATACCGCCGCAGCCCTGCCAGTCACCGTCGCTCCCCCCCGAGAAATTCTCGGGGGGGAGCGGCAAGACCTCATGCTACACATTTCAGGGATGCCTTGACGGCTGTGCACATGGTGCAATAATAGGCAGCAAAGACATTGAGGTATGTGTCTGGGCTGGTACCCACGTGCAGATCACGCGGAAATGCTGGGCAAACGGATGGGTGTAAGGCACTTAAGGAGTGGACTAGTAAGAGGTTATTGACAACACAACCACCCATGATACTGACATACACGCAAAGCCAGACAACAGATTGTGGCTTGTTGGTTTGCAAAGACGGTGACATATTCTGGTCCAGGAACATTTGCATCTGGCACATGGGTGATATTACCCAGTTTATGGGCCAGCGGTTGCTGAGCATGTGGCATGAAATCGGCCCAGCAACGGTGACCAGTTGTAGTACAACTCAATGGAGCCTAGCGTGCATGGTGGCGGAGGTGCGCAAGGCGGGCACGCTTATTTCAACAATACAATATCAGTTACCAGCCAGCATGGCCGCCACGCAGTGGGCCACTGCGACCCCTTATGACCAAAGCCAGCTCACGCGCACGCTAAATCCCGACCCGCAAACCACGCAGAAGAGAAGCATCCGCATCACCAATGAAGACTGCCTGGAAGCCATTGAAGCCTCGCCGGACCTGTCAGCTCACACCAAAGCAAAGTATATTGCATGTTTGAATCGCATTGTGCACGGTGGCCCAGGACGGCGGGGCGGTGCTCCTACGCCAGCCATCCTCCCCAACACATCACTATTGCATTGCATAACCCATCCTGAGACTACCAGCCAGCTGCTCCAGCAGGCGCTTGCTGTGCGAGGGTGCCTCACGCCAACCAGTCTACACAACTACATCACTGCACTGATGTCAGTTATGGCCCACCACGCAGAACTGCAGAAATTGACGGAGATCCGTGGTAGGTGGAAAGCAGCAGCAGAGAAGCTCACAGTAACACCTTTGGAACAAAAGGCAAAGGCCAACCAGCCAAGTGAGCGCCAGCGCCAGGGATTCGTAACATATGCCGAGCTGGCAGCAAAGTTCTTGGAGCTTTGCAAGACTGAACTTGGCTCGCGGGACTGCCTTTTATTAGGGCTAATTGGCTCAGCAGGACAGAATGTGATGCCGCAGCGGCGCGACTTTGGGGCAGTGCGCTTGTTCATTGGATCCCCGCCGGCTGCAGAGCAAGACAAGGGCAACTACTTGGTGGTGGTGAAGGATTCAGCTAATGTGTTCACTGGTCACATCATGCTGAATGAGTATAAGACATCTCGCAAATATGGCCCTCAGCGCATTGAGTTGCATGCACTATTCATCCAAGCACTGTTGGCCAGTCTTGAGAAGGACACGCGGGATTATTTGTTCACTATGCAGCCGAACAAGAATGTGCCACGCAACACACCTTATACTGATGACGGCTTTGGCCAGATGGCCAGCAAGACCTTCAAGCGACTGTTTGGGAAGCCACTGACACTCAGTGGTGTGCGGCACAGTTTCATTACCCAGCTCCACTGCAGCAAGTACTGGGCACAGCTGAGTGATGCCCAGCGTGAGGCTATGGCACAGAAAATGGGCCATTCATATGCCACAGCTTGCAGGTATAGGTACATTGGATGCCAGTGAAGGCTACTGCATAAGAGGCTCTGACAGTAACGATTAATGACCCGGTCAAGGCTCCCTGGTGGCATCGCAAGCATGTAAGCAGTTCCATTGCCAAAGTGGCTGCTGGCGCGTAAGGCGTACCTAAAAAGATTGGAGTGCTCATGTTGGTGCACACAATGCATTATTATGTCTGTCAAAACATGCACAATGGAGTTCTTGCAATGGAACTCGAAGCCTGGTGGCAGGAGTACATGGCTGATCACAGTGAGTTCCCATGCCTATCAAAAGTAGATTTCCAACCACATGACCCAAATCATGATGAAGCATTTTTCAGATCCGGAAACATCTACTTTGGAACCGATGCTGTAAAGGATCAGGTGGTGTCATTGCTTCAGGTTGGTTGCAAGAAAAAAAGACTCAGCCATGCCAGAAAGTTTATCCAAAACCTAGTGGAGATTATGTGAGAGGGTTGTAACCATCAGGCATGTGACAAGGCCCCTCCAAGTGTGCCACTCGCACACACCTCTACTCTTCACAGTCAGTGGTGGAAGTTCCACCCCCCATCCCTATAAAAAAACTTGTTTAGTCCGGGTTTGCATTTAATCCTTGAATTTTTGGCAAAGATTCAAAGATTCAAGAGTCTGCCCAACATGCTAATGAATTTGCTTTTAAACACGGCTTGAATCTTTGAATCTTTTAATCTTGGCCAAGAAAGAGCTGCCATGTGGGGTTGCAGAAAAAAAACATTTTTTTGTCCCCCTATACAACAACTTAAAATCCAAAGATTCAAAGATTCAAGGATTCAAACAGGTCATTTAAGACAGAGTTTCCCTTTGGTTTGTAGTTATCTGCACAAAAATGGCAAAGATTCAAGAAGATTCAAAGATTCAAGGAGTTCCCCCCCACCTTCGTGCTCATGAAACTGCTTTCAAACCCTCAGGGTTTGCCATCAGCATGTTGCAACAAAGCCTAGTGAGTACTCGAGCCTCGAGTGTATGATACAAGTTGTACTAAGCTTTAGGCGGCCTGAGTGAGTCGTATTGCTGCTCGCTAATCATCATCTGGCAAAAATGCATATGCACCGGGTGTCGGAGCCTTGACTGCATTGCAGTTAGCAGATGATATGCTAAAGTCTTGAAATGCATATGATGCATATGATTCATACAATGCATGCAGCACGATGTAGAACATGTGTTGGTTGCAACAACACTTAAGAGAATGAAGGCTAATCAATATGTAGGGCACATTGCCATGACTGTCGAATCGCTATGGGACATACTGCACGGCATAGTATGGAGCTACAAGAAGACATCCTTACCAGAGCTCAACATGCACACACATGATTGTTTGACACACAGAGCTGAGGCCGGTTGGAGTAATGTTCACCGGCAGCTACTTGGATGTCTGATCCCACCTGTTGTTGACAACAAAAAGACAGTTGGGTGGCGCGATGACTTTGTCGTAGGTGACAGACACCTCCCTCTATTTGGCATCAGCGAAGTGAACGACGCGGTGAGATGTGCTCTCAATGAGACTTTAAGGGAAGGCATCTCGTTCTGTGAAGGTGACTGGTTGGTTGCTCACAGGCGGAACAGATTGTGAGGGCTGGGAAGGTTGGAATCCCAGGCAGATATGGGAGGAGGATGTCTATGGCATGTATGGTGACGACCATGAGTTTTGTGGTTATCTGTGCTACTACCGAGAGGATGTGGACATTGCACTGCGCACACGGGTTCTCACAATAAGGCTTGGTGTCATCAAACCATATACAATCAACATTGAGCAGATTAGGGGGGCTGTCGTGGACTACTTGCAAACATACACGGTCGGTGACAGGGCCCCTGCCTTTAAGGTGCTGGATGATGTCCCCTTTCCTCGATGGAATATGATGGAACTGCAAGCATCCGTGTTTTGCTTACAGAGCGTCATGCTTATCAGCTGGCATGCGTGCATAGGATGCATAAACTCACAGCAGACCAACAACATCGGACAACGTATTGTGGTCTTAAATATTTCGAATAGTGCAGCATAAGTTATGGGTGAGCATCACAGGGGGATGATGGTTAGGGCTCACATTTGTAAAAAGACATATGTCATGACTGATCTTAGTCCATTCAAAAAGGGGTTAGGGGGGGAATCGGGACATCTACGTGGGGGATGATGGTTAGGGCTCCCTACAAAAACTTTTACAAATGTTTTGTGTCACAACTGTTTTTTTTCCATAGGGACCACTCAAACCTTGTGGTCAAAATGGGGGGAATGGGGGGAAGGTATGCAGAAGGTTGTAGACATCTACGTGAACCTGACCCCTTTCCCCCCCATTCCCCCATTTTAGAAACGGGGGGATGATGGTTAGGGCTCCCTACAAAAACTTTTACAAATTTTTGTGTCACAACTGATTTTTTTCCATAGGGACCACTCAAACCTTGTGGTCAAAATGGGGGGAATGGGGGGAAGGTATGGAGAAGGTTGTAGACATCTACGTGAACCTGACCCCTTTCCCCCCCATTCCCCCATTTTAAAAACGGGGGGGGTGATGGTTAGGGCTCCCTACAAAAACTTTTACAAATGTTTTGTGTCACAACTGATTTTTTTCCATAGGGACCACTCAAACCTTGTGGTCAAAATGGGGGGAATGGGGGGAAGGTATGGAGAAGGTTGTAGACATCTACGTGAACCTGACCCCTTTCCCCCCCATTCCCCCATTTTAAAACGGGGGGATGATGGTTAGGGCTCCCTACAAAAACTTTTACAAATGTTTTGTGTCACAACTGATTTTTTTCCATAGGGACCACTCAAACCTTGTGGTCAAAATGGGGGGAATGGGGGGAAGGTATGGAGAAGGTTGTAGACATCTACGTGAACCTGACCCCTTTCCCCCCCATTCCCCCATTTTAAAAACGGGGTGATGATGGTTAGGGCTCCCTACAAAAACTTTTACAAATGTTTTGTGTCACAACTGATTTTTTTCCATAGGGACCACTCAAACCTTGTGGTCAAAATGGGGGGAATGGGGGGAAGGTATGGAGAATGTTGTATTACTTGCATGTTTCAAAACCTGATCCGATCAGGATGATTTAAAATCATACATTCCAGTTGACTCCAATATTATTGACCAATCACTGTCTCAAAAACCATCTGTGTCAAAAGTACAACATGAATTCTTATGCTTGCAACCAAGATAACATAACTTTATATTTACTCCAAACCTCTCGCTGTCCTTGATATACTCATATCCATGTGCCGCCATGGTTGTGTCGAGGCGGCTCTTAATATCTTTACTCTGGTATCGCTTCCTGTCGGCCCCTAGTTGTTTTTCGACATCATCCTTGAGAAGCGAACGCTTGATATAATCAACTTCGGGCTTGTGTGATGCTAAAAGGTTCACCCTCACATTCCCTGAGCTCTTATCTACAATAAGCTCAACTTCTACATCCACGTTCATCTTTGTTTTCTCTCTCACCACTTTCCCCTTGACCACATTCTCAATGATGACCTCTTCCACTATTTGTTGAAGAGTGTCTGCCGTTGCTGCAGATCGGTTACGTGTGTCTGTCCATGATTGTGGCCACTTTGCTTCCGGTGCTGCTCCACCATACTCCTTGGCTAGGATATGCGCTGCTTGCAACAACCGCCACATGTGTGCAGCTCTGTGTGCTTTCATGTTGCCTTGCACATTGTCTACTGCTTGTTTGACGAGAGCCTTGGCATAGCCAGCTGGTGGTGCGGCTCCTGTTGGTGCCGTGAACACAACTTCGAACAATGCAAACCGCAGCCTTGCCAGCAGAACCTTGTTGCTTGAGTCAAACTCCGGTAGGCACCCCTTGTTGCAAAACAACGCCACGAGAGCAACCCACGGAAATTTGATCATTTTAGCAGAGTGAAAAGCTCGACACGCAAATGTGATGCCTCCTCCTGCCAACTGTTTGAGGGACTCAACATTGAACTTTTGTTCATTTTGCATCTCATCCAAGTACACCCACAGTGCAGTCTTGTAGCTAAGCTCATTGGCACCATGCGAGTTGCGGCCCCCCAAGCTAGCTGTGTCGTACACCATTGTTTTTTGAAGTGGCATTGCCAGCACATCAAACACATCCGCCGCAACCTTTGCAAACATGCTTTTGCCACAATTACCATCTGCATCATCAATGCCAACTAATATCTGCTTCTGAGACGCACGTAATTGAGGTATCAAGGCAGCTGCTATTGACATTAGCATGCAAATGCGTTTGTCTGGATCAGCCCAATAATTTTCATAGAATGCGTCAACAACTTTATAGTCCATTTTATCCTCTGGTGGCAACTCATACGATAAAGTTTTGCTGATGCAGTGGTCGGGGCTGTGAGGCACCGTGTGAACACCATCCTTGTCAACTCGAACGCATGTGTTGGTGAATGGGATTAGTCCCTGTGCGATCGCTGTGTCTAGTCTGTCTAGGAAATCAGAGTCCAACAGGAAGGGCTTCATTAGGCTGAAAAGGTTTTGGCCGCCGCGCTTGGAAAGAATGTTGAGGTGAGTGCTCTCATTCAGATACACGTCGGGCACTACTCCACTCTCATCTGACATGTACCAACTCAAATAGCAATCCTGAAACATTGAGACAGCGTAGTCACTATCCACAGGGCTCCAAACACCCCGTACGCTGTCATATGCATACATATACTCTCCCGGCCCAACATACCTGAGTGTACCACGAAGCTTCTGCCCAATGGTTGCACACATAAGGTTAGCCATCGGCTTGTCCGGCTGCACCTGCCCATTGCACAAGCGCATCAAGCCCAACCCTTGAAGCTCAGAAGGCAGTACAGCTGCCCTAGCATTTCCGAGCGCTTCTGAATACTCCGACTCCATAACTTTGTGGCACAGTTCTATTTGAAACCCAGTCTGTTGATGCACAACTCGCTCCACCTTTCGCATCAGCTTGTTCAGCTCAGCTTTGTACTCTTCGGGTGTGGTGTCACTTGCCACCGGTAGCTTCCTCACGAAACATCCGTCCATCATCAAGGCACCCACATCATGCTCATGAGCACGTAGCCATTGCACTGCGGTCATGAGTAGATTAAACTCTATGTCTGCTAGCACGTCAGCCATACATGTGACAGGGCCCTTCTTCTTCTTTGCAACCTTCGCATAACTAGCAAATTCAGGGTCAGTGTACAAGTTGTTTGAGATCGCCTTCATTTCTGCCTTCAATTCGTGCAGAAACTGCCCTTCACTGTCATCACAACATGGTGGTGGATTACCCCCATTGATAACGCGCAAGACATGGTACTTTGCAGCAGCCTTGTTTTCAAGGCTGTAGTCTTGCATGATGCTCTCCAAGACCGTGGCACGGTCCTTCACGTACTTGTGAAGGGTTGTACAAACCCAACCCTTCTTTGCACAGATACACAACAAGATTGTGGGGTGGCTGTTTTTGATGTCCCAGTCATCATAGTATTTGGCTGCAATAGCATTTCGTATTCCCTTTGTAAGCATTGCTAGGCCGACACCTCCTTTCTCATACAATCTGCCAATGCCACAAGCTTTGGTGCGCCGAGAGAAGTCGTATTCTGCCTTTACCGTTTGTGCACCATCCTTACCCACAAAACTGGCCTTGACTGCCTTCTTGAGGGCTTTCAGGTCATCGGACGGTACACAGTTCATCTGAAAGAACAATTGTGCAGTTTCAAGGTCGAAAGCACCACTCAATGTGTACACCACGCCCTCCAATTGCAAGGCCGTGCGCATCCGCTGGAGCTGTTCGGTCAGTGACACTTCAATATCCACAGTGGCCATCTTGGTCCTGCAGTACGCCCGGGGATTTTTTGCAGAAACCAAACGCATGGCGTTTAAATTCTGCAAAAATTGTGACCGCCCTTGGTGTGGAAGCAATGCCAATCTACAGTTGTGATGTTCCCTCCGTTGATTATGTAGCCATGCTTTGTATGCTATGGAACAGATATTGCATGGCTCATGCAAGCTTTCCTAATGAGCCGACTGCAACACACTTTGTGCCAAAGGATGCAGATCTTGACAACTTCTGACGTGTCGCAGGACAGTTTGTGTTTGAGACATCTGCTACCCTGCAACAATTAAGCAAGCTAATGCAAGCTGGCATACCCTGGGGCTTTGTGGATCCAACCACATTGGCTTCGCTGAAACAACTTTCCGCGGATACAAAAATGCATCACACTGCTCCAGTTCTGATAGAGAGGTATGTGTCCACCTGAGTCAATTGAGACAACACACGCTTTCGCTTCCGGTATGCTCTGGAGCACGAGTTATTTTGTTGTGCCACCCTTTGGCGCTTTTCCGGATCGGCCTTGATTGATTTCCACGCTTGTGCATTCTTTCCTTGCAGTGCTCTCAGCTTGCTATTCAGCCACATGCGCGTACTGCCCTGGTAGCTAGGTGGCAATTCATCGGCAGATGGGAGGTCTGTGATACCAAACTGAGCAGCCAAAATTTCCACTGGAACCAACTTGGGTTGCCTGCTAGGTGGCCTTATGCGTATCTCAGTCATACTGTACCTTTCAAACATGGATCACAATATTTGAAGCACATTTGACCGAATGAAGCCTACCATGCTTATTCAAGGTGAGGCACTCTACAACGGTACCACAACACTTCTAACCTCCCACTTCATGCCTTGTGCATGCTGGGCAAGCGCAATTTAGTTGTAAAGCCACTTAAGAAAATGTCACACACTACAATGCGTGCAAGATAGCATCATGCCTCCAAGCAAATCAAAGTGTGCAAAGACCCAATGCAAGCGCAAGCCTACTGTGCCCATCGACCCTTCCAAAGGAGTCCAGTCCACCGCTGGGATGCTGCAGCTAATGCTGGACTGGCATCACAAGATGGTGATTCGTGGCCATCCGCCTGCATGGTCCTTCAAAAACATTGAAAGGTTTTATAGAATGTACCATAAGTACAAGGAAACGGGTACGCTTACACCGGCTGAGATGCAAACACTGAGGAACACGGTCAACGGAGTGCCCACCAATGAGAACCCAAGGGGGTGGTCGATCCGCACATGGGAAGCAGAGCACTACCCAGCTGAGAAGGGCATAGCGCCTGTCCCACCCAATGATGTCGCAGGCTGTGCAACACTCCTTCCTGAAGAAGCATTTCAGAACTTGATTGATTGGATGCACCACGCCCAGCCGGCAGACTTCAATGCTGCTGAGTTTGTGATATCGGTATACCATCAATTCAAAAAAACTGGCCGGTTGACAGACAGGCAAAGGGAAGCTTTGATAAAGATAGCATGCCGGAAGGATGTGAGGGATTGGGTTCGCAGCAACCCAGATAAGAAAGGCACAGGGCCGCCGCCACCAGAACCGCCACCGGAACTTGCGCCCGAGGGTTGCATGCTGATTGATGATGAGGATGATAACTGAATTAATTTACTGAGTTTAACCTTGTAATGGCACGTGATGCGAAAAGTACCTGGCCACAGGGCCGTCCAGTCACCGCCAACATGTTGCTGCTCTCCCGGCGTGCTGGCCACAGATTAGCCACCTCACTGAATTTGCACGTGCATGGTTTAGTTGCCTTGCCCCTAGCCAGGGAGTACAACAGCCATACACATCAATGCTACTACGCTCCCAATCCTTTCGGCCTGTGGGTATGTGTGGGTGCTATTGATGCAGCCATGTTTCTAGTGGAGTGGCTTGAGAGCCATCACCGGGAACTACTTGATCAGTGCATGCCTTCTGAGCAAAGGACCCGTCTGTTGCAATCAACACCTGCTCAGCTGTCACTGTTACGGTCTCTGAGAACGTGTTTGCCTACCCTTGCAGACTTGCAAGACGCATGTGCTAAAGCAGCACACAAAAGAATTGCATTCAAGGATGGCTTTTTGGACACTGCCACTGGAACACTTCACAGCTTGCCGTACAAGACCGACCACTATGTGTTAGCAACCCTGAACCTATGCTATGCACAGGTTTCAAAGGCCACCCCTGGGGAGGTAGAGGAAGCTCGTGCGTTGTTATCCGCGTGGTTTCCAGAGCCTTGTGAGATGTGCTGGCTGCTACGCCAACTCAGTAGAGCTATGGCGCCAGCACTCGGTGACTCAAGCAAGTCGGTAGTCATGTATGTTGACACGCTGGGTCCAGCCCAGGGCAACCGGGGCAAGACCACGTTTTTGACAACTGTCATACAACAACTGTTTGGCCATGGCCTCTGCATGGTCTCGCCCGGTGACGGCTTGACTGTTGGCCAAAGCTCAAGTTACATGAAACGAAAATCCACTCATGTACACCAACTCGCCATCGAGGCCTTTGATGAGCTAAGTTCCAGCAGCAGTGCAAGCAAACAGCTTGATGTTGCCGCCTTGAAGTACATGACATCTGGCAGTCTGGGCTCAAGCAATTTGATGTTGATGTGCTGCAATCCATCTAACCTGCCTGACCTGCGCACCTTGGCCATGACAGATCCGGCTTGTTTCAACAGATTTTGCATGCTTCCGGCCCGCGCCATGCTCAACTCACCACCACCTGGCAATCTGCACACCAAGAGAGAGCGATTACTGCAAGCGCGTTGCAAATTGCTGCTGCAAGAGCATACCACGTACTTGCAAGAAGGTTGCTTACCAATTCCGGAAACCATGAAAGGACACAAGCAGATGCTGACTCGGAGCACTGCTGCCCATGCCTTTGCAACGGCTCATGTGCAAATAATCAAACAGTGGTTATCCAATACAATCATTGCTCTGCCAGGAACTGTAGTCAATTGCTCTGCATTGACTGACCGCTTTATTAGCTGTCACACACAGTTTGCTTTAGCGTTGCAACGCCACTACCAAAACAGGGGGATATCACCATCCTTGCAGATTCTTGTTGATAGCTTGCTTGACTCTTGCCTGGCTCTAAGTGGCGTTGGTAAGCATGATGGGGCGTACCTGAATGTGATGCTACCTGTCTAGCTATTCTAATCCCTCACAAAGCCCCACCTATAAGCTATTGCCTGCAAATTCACTATCACACTGTGCTGACATGAATAGTGTACGGTACATTATGGCCCACGGACCCCATTTAAACCCTGAACCATCACTCAATCCAATGGCTCTGTGTGTCAGCTGTCCCAAGCACAGCAGGTGAGTCAACTTATTTTTTGCTGAAATCTTTGATCAACTCAATGACCGCATCTCGCTGAGCCTTGGGAAGCGAATACAGCTTATGGCAACAAACGTTGCTTTGAACTTTTCCAAAGTCTAAAATGCGTAGCGTAAGCTTCTGATAATCCTTTGAGAAACAGCACCCAATGTTTGATGCAGACAGATCCAGATGGAGCACTCCCACCTCCTGCAGCATGCGAAGATGCATTGTGTCCACCATGCTTTGGACTAGTCTAGCATTTCTGCGAACATAGTCAAGAGCCCTGCCCTCAAGGTTAGCAAGCGTGCATGTACACCTCTCACCTATGATCACACCACTGAATAAGCCCTTGTGTGGTGTTGAATCTTGCAGTTTAGGCAACTCTTGAAAGAGTGCATTTCTTAGCCAATCCAGGTTTAGAAGTAGTCCAGTCGGAAACTTGCAGCGAGACAGTGATTGGCCAGGCCTCTCGCCGTGCATGAAGATCCCACTGCCGAAAAACCGTGGGGCAATGCCGGTCGCAGATAGAGCTTGGTAAGTCGCAATTTCAGTGTTGAACCTTGGAAGGTTGGAAAAGTCGAAATCCCTAAACCGCCACGGGACTTCGGCCCAATAAAAGTCAGTTGATGATGCAAGGTCTGTCTCTGTCGGTAGCGTGCCACGAAACATTTTAGTGGTGAATTTAATTTCTGGTTTTTGTATCTGAGCGTGCACTGGTTGTGGTACAACATGTGGTGGCAATGCGGTGGTTGACTGAGTAGGAATAGTGCAAATGCTTTGGGGTGGCAAAAATGTTTCATCTAACAAACTCAAGGCACCGAAATCATGTGTTGCAGGAGGCGCAACACTGCTGCGAGAGTCTGGTGAGGTCCTACCCGTAGTACCATGATTAGGCAAAATTTGGTCGGGCACAAGTGCAGGAGTAATCACAGGCAGCACATGCTTCTGTTTCAGTACGGCAAGTAGCCAAACCACTTTGACACTTAAGCTTTCGAAATGCAACACAATTCCGTAAGCGCCTGTTTTCTCTACACGTGATAGTTTTTGCGGGTTGTCAAACATGGTTGGCATGTGATTGTTGTTCAGTCAATGCCCATATTTTTTTACTGCAATAAAAGCATACCAAAAGATGCAGGACAACGGTGTTCCAAGATCAAGGCTGCTTCCCGATGGCAGCATGGTCATTAGCATAAATACCAACGTGAAGAGACCAAGGGCTAAAGCACATACTGAGAATCTGAAAAAACAATCAACCAAGGCAAAGCAGCCTAGAAAAGTGCTGAAAACAACAACCAATGCCCTTAGAACAAGAGCCGATGTCAGTTGCTTACAAAGCATAAGCCTACTGCCATGTGATCTGTGGGACACATATCTTCATAATCTGCCCATGCTGTTTCCTAACTCATCAACACAAAGAACATACATTAGAAACCTCACACTGTTGCGGCAGATTTACAAGGGGCAACCGATAGCTGCACTGTTGCTGCCTACACCCGAGCCATTACTACGCAGCCTCATGGAGGCATCACAAACACTGGCTCTCAATCCTTGGACCATCAAATGTATGTTGACTGCTCTTCTTAATCTGCTCAGAAGCGTGCTGAGCAAGCGCGCCAAAGCAAAACCAGAGGTCGTAAGTGCTATAAGACAATTGTCTTTTGCTCACAGACAGGCCAAGCGGGCCGCCGTCTGCCAACCAAAAGACGGCAGTGGCTGGATGTCACATCAGCAATTGTGTGCAACACGTGATTCAATTACGAACCCAACACAAGAAATGTTATTGTTAGCCTTTCTTACAGCGACTGCACCTCGAATTAAAAATTTGCACAATTGCAGGATTTTCTGTGCCGAGCCCACAAAACCGGAGCTGGACGACTACAGTGCATATATAATCCTTCCAGAAAATGCATCCACCAACCAACGGTGTTTGAAACCGTGTATCGTCTATCACAACAATGTCGGCCCACACACACGGGTCAAACTCCCACATCTTCTGACAAAGTTGATAAAATCATCTTTACAGCACGAGCCACGCCAATTTCTGTTTGGGTATACAAGACATGCAATGGATGAGCCACAACCATACGCCCCTAGATCCTTTGCCAACTGGTGCTCAATTGCTCTCAAACACATCACTGGTAACAAAAATGCAACTATTAAGCTTGCAACACAGGCATTTATCACACATTATCTCAATGACAATAACACAAAAGCCAAGCCTTTGGCTGACGCCCTTAACACAATGTCATGCCGAACATGAGTGCTTTGCCGAACATGCATCCCGTTTAGATTCAGCTATGTGCAGTGCAGTAGTGTGTACAACAGCAGCCAGCAAGCATGTGAAGTGCACAGTGAACTAGGCACCTGCAGTGGTTTGCTGTGTTGGCAGCTGCATCCAGTCATATGCCTGCACGAGAACGTTGTTTGTATTAAATAAATGCACGAGGGATTTTTATCACCTCGCTGCATGTCGGTAATCGCCTGCTCCTGCTTTACACTTGCGTGTTGCAGCACCGTGCACAGCCAAGCAGCTGTCTCAAGTGCTGAGCAAGTGTTTAAATGCTACGTGCTATCTTCTCGTGCACTTTTGCTATTGATATGGCATGTATCATCCTGCTTGTTGGTTTGCCGCCATTTGCCGCCTTGCGATGCAAGGCGGGTTGCACAGGTGACACCATCACGCAGGCGAGAATTGGTCTCTTGCTTTGTCCAGGCAGAATTATTAGTTGGTTGTTAGTCGATTGAGCCTGGTTTTCTGCCGTTGTGCCTTGTTTTCAAAAAGCAGCCCCATTTTCTGACGGACCTGTTGGTCCTGTTGGTGGTTTGTCGACTGCTCAAATGGCGTGCGAGCCCCGTTTGTCGCTGGCTCGCGTTGATGCTCGTGTGCTTTAGTATTGTTGTGACACATTGCCAACGTCTTCAGCAGTGTAACGTCCTACAAACAAGGCCCGGCCCGCGACTTCAGCCCCACTGGCCCATTCCGGTCAGTGCCAGCAGTTTGACAGCCCTTGCTGTGCAGAATTGATCGTCTATATCTTTCTGTATCGACAGTCAGCAGGTTACACGTAATACCTCCCTGCGAAACGGCCTACACTGAGCCAGACTGTCAGCCAGCAGACGCTGCTATCCGATCTGCTGGTCAGCAAGTGCACAACTGTTGTTTACAGCTTGTACTCACAATCTGGGCTGAAACCAGACCCAGCACTGTCAGATCTTCACACCATCTTACTGCCACACAGGGTGCCGTACCTGTGTGGATCAGCTAGCAGGGATAGTGCCGTCTAACCTGCTCAGCTTGGATTGAATACAGCAGGGATAGTGCCGTCTAACCTGCTCAGCTTGGATTGAATACAGCAGGGATAGTGCCGTCTAACCTGCTCAGCTTGGATTGAATACAGCAGGGATAGTGCCGTCTAACCTGCTCAGCTTGGATTGAATACAGCAGGCAGTGCCGTCTGTACCTGCTCGAATACATTGCATTGCTTGGATCACAGCAGATCACACTTCTGCTGTGCAGCTGGCAGCCTACCTTGTGCTGTGTTAGTTGATCTCCCCTCTTTGTGCATTACTGACATCACTGCTGTCTGCTGCACGCAGTGCTCAGTGGTGTCAGGCTTGTCTGGTCTCCTGGTCCCTCTCGTCTACTGTTCTTCTCGTCTGGTTACTCTTCACGGTTGGTGTGACAGTGCTGCGTCAGTCTTGTTTGTACTACAGTGTCAGCGTGCTTTTGGCACTGTGGCAGATCCTTACCGTTGATCTGCTGCAGTGTGTCACCTTGCTAGAGTGGTAACGTGCAGTCAGAGCCCCTGCATTTTACTGCTTTGCCTATAATTCTGCCCCAGTGCGCAGTGCAGCTCCACTTGATCTGCGCTGGTTGCTGGTAGAGTACAGCTGCTGTGTCTGCTGCTGTGCTGCTGGCGTGTCATTTGAATCTGGCAGTCCTTGTCGCCTGTTATTGTCTACAGTAGAGTTCTTGTCTTGTATCCTTGTTACATCGTTGTTTTACTAAACATTCAGTGCTATCGCGCGTCCCTCACTGCTGCTAGGAAGTGTTGAACCCTGAAGGAGGCCACTGCGTCCAATCCAGTGCGCCTGTTCCTATCCCTATCCTGTCCAAAGTCCGGTGCATCACCTGCTGTGTCCCTTTCTCGGCAGTGTACCCTATTTCCGCATGACAACAACAATATCAAAGCTGAAAAAACAGTGTGTGGTGTTGCATGACACACCATCAGCATGTGGCTGATGCTTGGAAATTCGTACAGTCAACCATGCAATGCGGTTGATGTACATCAATTGTAACCTGACTTAAGGCCAAGAAACCCATATACCGTATGGCAAACTTAGCCCAACAACAAGCTGCTCCCAAAGCACTGACAGCACTACAAGTGGCCGCTCGCTATCGCCAGTTGACCGACCAGCAGTGCATAAACAAACTGAAAACCCAGATACAGGCACTCTCGGAGACTCATTCTGAAAGCGCAATCAATACCTATCTATCGTCACTCAACGGGCTGGCAGCCGGGCTTCCAAAGCTCTCCAACAGAGATCAAGCAGCCAGCCTTGGAGAGATCCTCCTCAGACCGTTGCAGGTCAATGCTCCATCACTGATGACCAGAATGTTCCCAGACCATAACAAACGCAAAAAAGTGACCTCAATGTTGTGTACACTGATTCACCGCCAAGTGCCTGAGCTATCGGACACTGACCGCAAAACAGTACTTGATGCGTGGCGGTCAATCACCAAAGAAGCAAAAGCAGCATACAACCAACAGCGCAAATCCAGTTGGGGATACGGTGGCAACCTAAGCAAGCTGCCGTCAATGGATGATGTTCGGTCACTGATCGCCTCCCTGCCTTGGGGGGACAGAAATCGCATGGCACTGATGTTGTACACACAGCTGGCTTGGAAAGAGCCGTACATGTTCTGCTCACCGATGCTTAACTTTGGTGGCATACGTGTGTACACACCTGCAAACTATGCCCAAGCTCCAACTGAAGAGCAGATGTATGATGAGGCAACCATTTATCTGAAACACATTATTGCTGGAGAGCAAGGAACACCACCACCACAAAACCCTGGTGCGGCGGGCTGGCTACTACTACATCCCAAAAACCAGAACAAGGATACTATCTCATTACTTATGTTTGGCTCAAGAGACCCAGATAATGATAAAATAGAGCAATTAGTTATACAGACATATCACCTGAACAAGCAACTGTCCGATGAGATGAGAATTCACTACTTGCCGCCCAGACGAAACCAAGCATGGTTGTTACTGATCTCATGCACAAAAACGTTGCTCATAGCCAGCCACTCTTATATAGACAAGGCCGTGAGTCTTTCAACAAATCACTTGACAGGGATCTTGCCACAAGCTGCTTAAACTGCACAGTGAAGGCAGTCAGAGACTCAGCTGTGACCGAGCGCCAAAGGCGAAGGCAGGGTCAGGACCAACAGAGCTATGCTGATGAGTTAAAAATGGGGCAGTCAGAGGAATCACCTTGAAAATCATGGTTGTGCCACTGCTGAATTACAGCAGGGTGCTTGATGACCCTGGGCCAAATGCTTTATAAAATCATTTTTTGTGTTGTTGCTAGTGCCACTAGGAGCCTGCATGCAGGCTCTTGAACTGTGTGTGGCTATAGCCGGAATCACATGAGGCCAATGGTATTCTGTCTCAAGCCAACTATTCATAATAATTGATATTGCAAGCCGGGTGCTCACAACTGCTGCACTTAAAGTGACATTGCGTCATGTTACAACCATGACTACAGTGTACTGGCTTGTTACTCAGAACCACAACTCACAACTGGCACATCACAACCCTGCTATGCTATGTACCCCACATCAAGTGAAATACAGGACGACCCTGTGGCGAAAGCGCACGGTTGCTCCTTGTGGAATCAAGACCTTCAAAAAAGCCGTAGCACATGCCGCCAGCAATGCGTGTCAGCACATCATGCACTGTGGCATTTGCCTCAAACACCTCCACTCGTTTAATCCGCAGTGGCACTGCCAAACTGAGTTTAATCTGCCATGCTGTTGTGTTGCTGATAGCCGAGCGCTGCCGGCTGTGACGGACCATCTGCCGCAGCTGATTGAATGAGTCCTCCTTGATGGCGCGGTCATCAAATTCCATATGCAGCTCCCATGGCCTGTCTGAGTAGACAATGCTGTTCAGCTCAGATTGAGTCACTGGCCTGCGATAATAACCGCCATCATGAGCTTCAAATACTACTTCAGCATGTATGGGGTTAGGAAGGTCGGCGTGCATGGACCAGTCCAACCAGCCACGGTTCTCATCTGATTCAGTCGGGTCATTGCGGAAGGAAAGGAGATCACAAACTTTGTTGGACAAGCCGTCAACTGTTCGGCGTTGTGTGTTTGTCTGTCTCATGGGCAGCTGTTGTCTTGTCAACAATTTATGTGTGTGCCTAGTCCTTAAGTGCCTTTACCCAGTGCATTTGCTGCCTAGTATTGCACCGTGTGCACAGCCGTCACTGAAGGCATCCCTCAAAACTGTGGCATGAGGTCTTGTGATTTCCCCTGAACAATTCCCGGGGGCCCCCACTCGCTCGGAGCGACGGTGACTGGCAGGGCCGCGGCGGCGTAGGCGACAAGTCAGCAGTGCCAGGCTTTGCCTGCTCCCTGAGAGGAGAGAAGAGGCCCGTTGAACCACCATGCAACAATGCCCCCTTCAACCAAGATGCGGCCGGTGTGGAATGACTGCAAAGGTCAAAGGGGATGCATTGCGGACCCAAGGGACCTGAAGGTTCAGGTCTTTAGTGCAGACCAAAGTTGCTCCACTTAAGCCATCTAACTGACCACTATGGTTGTGTGGACTAGAGCAGGGGTGACTATCCCTGGTCCCTGAGAGCAAATATTCAATACCGGGTCCCGTGTGAGTGGGGACGGGTACTGACTTCACACTTCACAACAAGACATGAACATATACAGCCAATGTAGCAGCATGCTCCCAGCCGTTACCAGCCTGCACTGGCGATGTCTTTCCATCTAATATGGGTAATACAGTGTTCTGGTATGTTGCATGCTGCTGACTTCAACCCTTTTCCACTTCACCACATGTATATATAACAACCGTTACTAGGCTGGCACCCTTGAGACGTTGACCAACATGTACTTGTCCGTCCTTTCAAATTTTTTAAAACAACCCTGGGGTGGGCACCCCACACACATACACAACGTAGGCGTTGACTCGGATGCGGTTGCAATAGCCATGTAGGGTCTCGTGACCTGCCAGCTGCCACCTGTTACTAACATGATGTTGGGATATGTGCCTTATACAGTGTTGCCTCAAGACTCTTTTGTATACTACTGCACTTGATGCACCGACCACCATTGGGCTAAGGGCTCTAGGTGCTTCCAAACAAGCACTGCATCCTTACGGCAAGTAAAATGTGAACACAGTGGTATTTTCTGTCTCTTTGTCTGCATGTTGTCGTTACCAGTGCTAGTACTACTAGCAGCGGCTGCTATAGCAGTGACTAGCTAGTCACTGAGCCGTACTGCCAAGTACACAGTGCCCTACTGGCCCAGACCTAGGTTGCCTTAAATATGATACGGTGAAAGTGGCGTGACTTTTCTAGTGAATTCACTTTGAAAGTGGTTTGACAACCTAGTTTCTTCCCCACAGCACGCCAACGCTGTTGTACTGCGCCTACATGCCCGAAAAGATAACTGAAAAGATTTCCAGTCATGCTCAACGACAACCGGGAGCATTTCAGCATTTGTGCATAACAGGGTTCGGATAGACCCTGAAGTGTCCAAAGCCACAAGGAAGCCGATCAGAGGCCGCAAAGGCTTGCAAAGCTATTGCAACAAAGTTTTTGCTTATTATGCATCACGATCGTTGTGCTTGCGTTCAGCAAAGTATTGTTGCTAGAGCGTTGCACACCTTTGCGAATGTAAAGTCAAATTCTATGCATGCTGTATCCTGAGTGCAATTTGAACAGTGTCAATAATAGCAGGACTTTGCTACTGGCTATATCCCTGCAGCACCCAGCACTAATGCCATATGATTTGTGACAAGCAGCAGCTGCAGCACTGCTAGCTCAGCCATTTAATTCACTGCCTGTTTATGAGGCCTACTGTCTTGGCAATTCTTCCAATCTCCCATGTAACTTGCTTGGGTCTTCCAGTACAGGTCCTTGTACTTTCGTCCAGTGGGCCGCCGTCTCCGTGCCGTGCATCCGCGCTGCTGCCGAGCAAGGCACTCTAGATAGGCGACAATAGTAGCATGCCCACGAGGTATTCGTGACAGTTCAGGAGGCGGACTATCATTCTTCAATTGCTTCCAATACAAAGCTATTGGCTGCCTCATAGCGGCTGCAATAGCCTTATCACTGCTTAGTTGCACATAGGCACCATTACTCCAGCACTTTAGGTGCTTGGGGCGGTTGACATTGCTGCACAACAATGAGTTGTAGTTCTGTGGTTGGTCCGGTCTGCCAAAGACACATTTAAACAACAAGAGTAAGCGTTCGGCTGGTGAACATAAGCGCATATTATTGATATATGACAAGTCCTCACTGGTCACAAAAGACATGTCAGGATCATCATACGGTCTTTGCACAACATCACTGACCTGAGGTGGCATTGGCACATCATGTGGTGCTGAGTTAGTTGCATCGCTAGGGGCTTGCGACTCTGACACTGTTGCCAGTGGCGCTGCCTGTGCCTTCAAGACTGGGCAACGGTTGTTGTTGATGTGATCATCAAGACACTGGCGTAGCCGGAGCTCACGTTGGCAATGGGGGCAGACCGATGTGGGTGGCGTTGGGTATTGCTCTTTGAGGCTTGCTATGCTGACATCACCAACCGATGTGTTGCATGGCCGTACTCTGTGCACGTGTAGTGCAAGGTCCCGTTTGTTTTTAAAGTGCTTTCCACAGCGGGGGCAATCAAAGTTGGCAAGCATTGTAGTGTAAAGCTCACACACACATGATGTGATACGCCCGCTTTCCTTAAGTGAGTTGAGGTTTTGCCAGCTACAAGCAGAACAGTCCGACTGATTACATCCTTATGAATTTGTGTGCAGCTCAAGCTTCTGGGTCCGATGGGGTCCATTGGGACTCTCTGCGTGGCAGCGCCGCCAACTACTTTCATGCAACACTTGCAACTACTGGTTGTAACAGCCAGCCGCAGTCTATAATTGGAATCGCTTACACGCTTCATTGCAAGAATCCCAGGCCACTATCAATGTAAGAGTGAGGCTCAGTCACCACAGTGATGACAGTGTGTAAAGTGTGCAAGCCACAACTGGTGGAAATGGTGGCAGAGATCTGTATGACACAACTATGTTGGCAGAAATCATCCACCACAACATCATCACATTGGACCAACACCCATGTGGTGTGGTGCAAGTGGGAATGTGGCAAACCACAACTGGTGGCAATGGCTGCAATGGCGTTGACCGTGGCACGGTGGCAGAGAATTTCAATGTCACGACTTTGTTGGCAGCAATCACACCACCACAACATAATCACATTGGACCAGCACCCGTTGTGGCAGCAACAATAGCATGTGCCACATGCTACTGCTTGTCAAGCAGCGTCTCACAAATGTGTAAAGTGTGCAAGCCACCACCGGTGGCAATGGTGGCAAAGAATTTCTATGACAAAACTATGCTGGCAGAAACCACCACAACATCATCACAATGGACCAGCATCTGGTGTGGCAGCAACATTGTTGCTATGATAGCATGTGGTGGGGTGGAAGTGTGGAAGTCAGCAACAGACTATATGAGACAACATTGTGTATGTGAAGAGGACTGGGACCCGGATACAGGCTGTATGGTGTCCTGACCTGCCAGTTGGCGCATGTTATGTCAGGGGTAGGTGCCCTATACACTGAGCCTTCTGCTGCACTGCTGACTCACACACTTCCCCACTAGACCACATATGCACTGCATAGGCGCCTGGCATGGCATGCAACAATTGCCACATGTGGACATACCATGTGGTGTGGTTCAAGGGGAAGTGTGGAAGCCATCAGCAGACAGTTTGAAACAATACTTTGTAGGTGGAAATGGGGCCAATGCAGGACTGGGACCTGTCACAGGTTGGGAGAGCATAGTATGATCTCCCAACCTGAAAGCTGGCACATGTCTATGTCAGGGATAATTGCCTTATACAGTGAGCCTTCTGCTCAGCATACGGTATGCTAGTGACTCACACACTTACCAACTAGACCACATAAACAAGTAGTCACCTGCCATGGCATGCACCAACTGCCACATGTTGAGAGGATTTTCATACCATATAATGTGCAAGTGTGCAAGCCCCAACTGGTGGCAATGGTGGCAGAGAATCTGTATGATACGACTATGTTGGCAGAAATTCCACCCCACAACGTCATCACATTGGACCAGCACCCGCTGTGGCAGCAACACTATGATAGCATTGTCATGTGGTGGGGGGCAAGTGGAAGTGTGGAAGTCAGCAGCAGACAGAAATGGTAGGGGGTATGAAGACACTATGTCACGCGCGCCCCCTCCCTTGACGCAGACTATGTGGTGTGGTGCATGTGGATGTGTGAGAAGCCAGCAGCAACATGTTTGAAACAACCCTTTGCAGACCTGCGACACATGTGTCACTGAAAGAAATGGGCCAGTACAGGAATGGGACCTGTCACGGGTTGGGAGAGCACAGTATGGTCTCCCAAGCTGCCAGCTGGCACATGTCATATCAGGGGTAGGTGCCTTATAAAGTAAGCCTTGTGATGTATGCTACTGACTCACACACTTCCCCACTAGACCACATATACACGGTACAAGCACTTGCCACGGCATGCAACAACTTACACATTTTGATATGTATTTGACCATGTCGTGTGGTGCAGGTGGAAGTGGAAGTGTGGAAGCCAGCAACAGACTGTTTTAGGCGACACTAGTCAATGGTTGCTGGGCCACCACGGTTGAATGACATCAGCAATGTTCGTGATGAAGGAGACTGGAGATAAACAATTCCGTGCCACGGGCCCCCACCACTGCGTAGAAAGCGCTGAATAGATTACCAGAACCTAGGTTCTGGACCCTGCGGGCTGCTGGCAGCTGAACTGGCTGCTGCACAAACTGGCGCCAAGTTCCAACATTGTGATAAATCAAAACCAACACACAAAGCCACAATCTGGTCATAAGCAGCCACTGCTGTTTCCCACCTTTTGTCAAGTCAGGATGACATAACAGACACAGCCACATTCTGGTCCCACAGTCACAATTGTCAGAATTAATCATTTTGTTGTGACAGCAGACACAGCCACAATTTAATCACAAGAAGTCACAATCAATACCCGTACTGATGGAAAAATAATTGGCATGGACACTGTCCATTTATGGCACAGTTGCCTCACAACATGCCCCACTGGGGAAATTACTCAAACTAAGGATCTACCACTCCCATCACCACCGCCCCCAACGCCTGGCGCTATTGAGCCAGGTTTGAAACACATCATCATAACAAATGCACCAACTGTAACCTCCATGCCTATCTACCTTGTATCTGACTCAGCCAGCTTAGTTGAAATCTCTGGACAGCAGACACTCTGAGCCCTAGACACATGTACCTGCCTACCACTGTCCATGGTTGTGGCTATTGTTATTTGCTGCATTAATAACAGCATGGAGCACGGCTACTGCAAATCCCAGCATAAGGACTCACAAAAGATGCCTCAAAAACGGGGAGTGGTGCGATTAACAAGAATACCCACTGCTATGTTGAGTGCTGCCGATTGGCAGCAGCTTCAACATGCTGGTCATCTGACCAGGCTGGTCATCTGCGCTGCGCTTTGGTGCCCACTTTCAGGGCTGGAAACTCTATAGCCCTAAATGTTTCCGGAGTTGCGGCGGCAGCATGAGATCGCTGCGGTTATGGTGGCCACCACCAGCAGGCTGCTGCTGCTCCAGCCGTTGCCCAGTGGTTGCGCCAGCTTTTGCTGCTGCTGGTTGCTGCTGCTGGGCCCGCCTTTGTTGGACCAGCTGCTACTGCTGCTGCTGGCTTTGCTGCTGCTGGCTTCGTAGTTACTGCTACTGCTACTGTTCCTGCTGGCTTTGCTGCTGCTGTTTTTGCTGGTTTAGCTGCTGATGCTGCTGCTGGTTTGGCTGCTGCTGGCTTTGCTGCTGCTGGGCCGGCCTTTGTTGGACCAGCTGCTACTGCTGCTGCTGGCTTTGTTGTTGTTGGGCTGGCCTTTGTTGGCCCAGGTGCTACTGCTGTTGCTGGCTTTGCTGCTGCTGCTACTGCTGCTGTGCCGACTGTTGTTGTACGGGCGGCAGCAGCACCCGCTGCGTTTGCTGGTGGTGATGCTTCTGGATCTGCTGCACCGTGCGGTTGTTGCGCAGGCTGCTCCTGCTGCTGCTCCGTACGCTGCTGCTGCTGCTGCTGCTGCTGGCTCTCTGGTGGAGTTTTGGCCACCTGAGCACCGCCCTCTGAGTCAGTGTCGCTATTCTGCTGCTGCTGCTGCTGCTGCTGCTGCTGCTGCTGTTGCTGCTGCTGCTGTTGCTGCTGCTGCTGTTGCTGCTGCTGTTTCTGCCGTGCCTGCAGCCTGGCCTCTTCAAGCAGCTGCCTAACCTGCAGGCCTGTCACCAAGCCTTGCCTCTTCAGCAGCTGCGCTGTCATTGTGAAGTCAGGCAGGCGGAAGGGCTGCTCTGCAAGGATTGCCTTGAGCTGCTCCATGGCAGCTGGCTGCTCTTCCAGCAGCTGCTGTCCTTGCTGCGTAGCAGCCTGTGAGAGCATGCGGCCAATGACCTGTGCAGCCTGCTTCACATCTGAGTTGGCCCTTAGTGCATGATCATGGTACAGGTGGCACTGGATGCTCTGCCTGATGTGTGGGCCCAGTCTGGCCAGCAGCCGCTCTGCTGTGGGAACCTTGGACCGCACATTTTTGGGTGCCACTGGTGCTGGGGCTTTCGGAATAGGCTGCACATCTAGGTCCCCAGGGGAGCAGGCATCTTTCAACCTCTGCCTGTTGCCCTGTTGTGAGCTGCTGTAGCCGCCATCACGGCGATCATTTGCAATGCCGGTCTTTTGTGCCAGTGTGTGACCTGCTGCCCTATCACTGCTGCTCCCACCACTTGTCCTGTTGGACTGCTGCGCCTGGAACTTGCTTCTAATGAGCATGCTTTCGCCACCACGGCCAAGCTTTGCCGTAAGCTGCTTGTTGAGGCTAGCATTTTCTTCCTGTAACCAGCTAGTGTAGTTGGCATTTGCACCTGCAGACTTCTTCAGTGCCTGAACCTCCTTTGCAGCCTGTTCCTGGGTCAAGCTGCTGCTGCTGCTGCTACAGCTGCTGCTGGGTACTAGCTGCTGCTTGCCCTGAATTGTGGCTGTGGCTTCCTTGATGCCAGTGCTGTAAACCTCAGCTGCCTTGGCACTGCCTGCTGCTTTGCTGGCAGCGTCCTTCAGAGCTGTGACTTCAGTGGTGGCAGTTTCCACTGTAATGCTGCTGCTGCTGCTGCTGCTGCTGGCTGCTGGCTGCTGCTTGCCCTGAATTGTGGCTGTGGCTTCCTTGATGCCAGTGCTGTAAACCTCAGCTGCCTTGGCACTGCCTGCTGCTTTGCTGGCAGCGTTCTGCAGAGCTGTGACTTCAGTGGTGGCAGTATCCACTGTGATGTTGTTGCTGCTGCTGCTGGCTGCTGGCTGCTGCTTGCCCTGAATTGTGGCTGTGGCTTCCTTGATGCCAGTGCTGTAAACCTCAGCTGCCTTGGCACTGCCTGCTGCTTTGCTGGCAGCGTTCTGCAGAGCTGTGACTTCAGTGGTGGCAGTATCCACTGTGATGTTGTTGCTGCTGCTGCTGGCTGCTGGCTGCTGCTTGCCCTGAATTGTGGCTGTGGCTTCCTTGATGCCAGTGCTGTAAACCTCAGCTGCCTTGGCACTGCCTGCTGCTTTGCTGGCAGCGTTCTGCAGAGCTGTGACTTCAGTGGTGGCAGTATCCACTGTGATGTTGTTGCTGCTGCTGCTGGCTGCTGGCTGCTGCTTGCCCTGAATTGTGGCTGTGGCTTCCTTGATGCCAGTGCTGTAAACCTCAGCTGCCTTGGCACTGCCTGCTGCTTTGCTGGCAGCGTCCTTCAGAGCTGTGACTTCAGTGGTGGCAGTTTCCACTGTAATGCTGCTGCTGCTGCTGCTGCTGGCTGCTGGCTGCTGCTTGCCCTGAATTGTGGCTGTGGCTTCCTTGATGCCAGTGCTGTAAACCTCAGCTGCCTTGGCACTGCCTGCTGCTTTGCTGGCAGCGTCCTGCAGAGCTGTGACTTCAGCAGCAGCAGCAGCGTCCACTCCGTTGCTGTTGCTGCTGCTGCTGCTGCTAGCTGGGAGCTGCTCATTCTTGAGCGTGGCTGTGGCATTTGCTATCCCTGTGCGGTACGCTTGGGCCTTGCTCGCTGCAGTGCTGGCAGCGTCCTTCAGAGCTGTGACTTCAGTGGTGGCAGTTTCCACTGTAATGCTGCTGCTGCTGCTGCTGGCTGCTGGCTGCTCGTCCTTGAGCTTGGCTGTGACACTAATGACGCCTGTGTGGTACACCATTAAGCTCTGCTGCAGCGCCTGATTGTCAGTGCTGAGTTGATTCACCTGACCAGAGGTTTCTGTCAGCAGTGCCTTTTGACTGGCGTACTGCACCAGCAATTCATCATATTTTTGCTTCCATGCATCACACTGCTGCTGCAAGCTGTGCTTCTGCTCTCGCTCCTGCTCAAGCTCAAGTTGCTGCTGCTGAGCTGCATCCTCAACCACAGCCTCCATCAGCGGTGGCAGGGTTGGGAATGGCTCCTCTTCCACACTGTCATAATCATCGCAGACCTCAGAGCCAGCCCCCTGGTGACAGCAGAAGCGGCAGCAGCAGCAGCAGCAGGCATAAGCATAATGCTGATTATTTCTTTCAGAGAAGGGAGTTCCACATTGATACAGATATTCTCCACTGTGAGATAAGTACTACTTATCTGATGATCAGATCAGCAATAGCACTAACATAAACCCAGATGCAAGCTTTGCCCCAAGGGGGGCTGCAACACACTAGACCCTCACTCAAAATTGATTATGACCATTTGAGTCTCCGGAACAGGGGTCCCACACCACGTCCAAGCACTGGAGCAACAGAGACAATGCTGATAGAAAACAGTAACGACTGGCAAAACCCACACCAGCACTGCAGAATTATATGCTTCTGTGCAAATACCATGCACGGTATTTGCGCAATTCACCTGTTCCATACAGCTGCCAGTTCATGAACCAAATGCAATGTTGGCCAGCAATATCCATTGGTTGCATGTTGGTGCCCGGTGCAACACGTCGTGCCATTACATGATGTCTGCACTCACTATCATGCAACAATTTAAAACATGCTGATCTCCACCCCCTCGCCTGTGTTTCCACGTTCCTGTATGCACTTCCTGTGCCTCCGCCACCACCATTAAGCCCTGGTGAGTGCTCACCTGATCACCAGCGTTTACATCTTCACTCTGCCCGTCAGTGCCCCGCCCCACCCAGCCTTCATCCTCACCCATGCCGTCACAGCCAGCGTCCTGTGAGGAGGAGTAGCAGCAGGCAGAAGGCACATTGTTAGGTGTCCAGTGCAACCAACCAACCAACCACCATGACATATGCAAACTTTGCATGTTGGGTGCAGCTGCCAGTTATGATACACATGCACTGCCTGTCCATCAGCTGCCAGCAGCTGCAACAAGTAGTGCTTGCATGCTACATGCCCTCACTGTCACGCAGCGAAAGCATGCTGGTCACACACACCCACACCCTCCTGGTTTGAATATTCTGCTGACGAACTCAACTCGCAGGCAGCTCCTGTGGCTCACGGAAGCGCAACTGGTTGACAACTGGTAGTACTCACCTGAGCCTCTTCATCTTCATCCTGCTGGTCATTGTCCCCCTCCGCACGCATACGCTTGGGACCTGCCACAACAGTGCCAAATGCTTCATCCTCACCCATGCCTTCATAGCCAGCGCCCTGTGGCAGTTGAAGCAGCATGCAGCAGGCAAAACTTTGAGTATTGACCAGCACTACAAAACCATGATTGCCACAGATACTCAAAAACTGCACATGTTGGATACAGCTTCGAGTTATGTTGAACTGCACTTATTGTCAAGCACTATCCACCAGCTGGCCCATGCAACAAGTAGTGCTTGCTTCACAATGTTAATTTGCACTTGGCATTCACGCAAGGATGGTTGTGCACCACAGCTAACCAACTTGATGCTACATACCCTCACTATCTGGCAGCGAACATGTTGGTCACACCCACCCACACCCTGCCAGCTTTGTGCTGATGATCTGAATTCATGTGCTCGCAGGCATTTCCTGTGGCCCACGCTGTGACAACCAGTGCTCACCTGATCAGCAGCTGCAGCATTTGCATCTTCATCCTGCTGGCCAGCATCCCCCTCCGCACGCTTGCGCTTGTGAGCTGCCACAGCGGCACCGCGCATGGACCGCTGAATGCCAACCATACTGAGGGCCCGAGTTGTCACAGCTGCCTTGTCAGCGCCGGGGTTACAGGCGATGGCTTCAACAACAAGCTTGTAGGCCTCCTGCAGTTTCTCTGTGCTGGCTTTGGCGGCCTTGCTGAGGCCAGCAGCCACAAGATAGTGGTAAGGCCGTTCGCCTGTCAGGTCTTCAATCAGATCAGCTGTCTCATATGCCAGCACCCAGTTCTCCAGCATACTACGGCCTAGCTTCTTGCTTTTGGACCCTGGTGGTGGTGGTACTGCGCCTGCACGGCAAATTGAAGCAGCAGATATGTGACGTAAACAAGATGCAAGGATGCAAAGCCATACACAAATCTTCCGTCTAGTACGCATAAACATCATGCTGGCCTTGAAAATTGTTGTTGCACCCCCTGACAGGGCCCCTGTGTGCGGCACACAAGGTATACTACACATTTGGAATTGGCACAGTGTGTAGGAACAGCATACCAGCAAAGTTGCATGACTGTCAGCATGAAGGGCAGGAGTTTGGGATCCTCTACCATCAGGATCTTCTGTCAAAAATCCAAATTAGGCTGTCATCTTGTGGGCACCTACCAAGCAGCTCTGGGTCCTGCAGAGCATGCTCCAGTAGTTGCCTGAAGCTTGGCACCTTCCACGTGCCATCCTTTGTCTGTGAATCTGGCAGCACTCCACAGAAGTTTTTTGATTTCTTCGTGTCCTTCAGATCGTTTTTCATCCTTGCGAAGGGCCCCACCACCTTCCATCCTGGGGGTCCTTTGGTATCGTTCAGGGCATCACGAACGATACCGACCTGATGATTGAACTTGCGCCGATTTGCTTCGCACTCAGTGTCTTCTAGCTCCATAGCAGTTGGCAAAAGACGTTCGGGCAGTCTGTGTGTGCTCATGACTGGTGGAGGGAAACCTTACAACGCACTGTGGGGGCACATCTGGAAAGAACAAGCGTCATAGATGACTTTAGAGAGCATGATCAAAATGATTGAAGCATACTGGCACTACGTCTGGGAGTTGGACGAGGAAATGAGGGAGTTGTCTGCACCGCTTCGGTTTCTGTAACACAGATCAGCCTCAGATGTCTAAATATACGTTTTACTGTTATGATCAGTTGCTAGAGGTTTCATGGCCTTTTAAGAGCGTAACCTACAGTCCCAATCATGCCGGACATGAGAATCCTTTCGCTAGAGGAAGTCTGCAGCGCTGTTGAGAAGGCCGTTGGATACAGACTTGATCCCTCACAACGAAACGTTCTGGAATACGCGTACAAACGTGCACTGCATGGCCTGCAGCACGGCTGCATCTCTGGTGCCCTTCTCGTCCTGGAGTGTGGGTTTGGCAAGACGATCATAGCCCTCTGCATTATCGTAATGACTGGTATGAAGACCCTGTGGGTCACCAAGGGCGGCAAGACAGGCATCCTCGCCAAGCTCAAGGCAGAAGTCCAGGATGTACTTGCACTCATTCCTGGCCAAGCAAACCGTCAAATAATTGACCTTACCCAAGCAGATGCGGCAGCTTCACTAGTACTGCAGGAGGACTCCATTGCTCTGGTGAATTACACAGGGTTCGGCAATGCGCCGCGTGGCTTGGGCTTTGAGCTGGTGATCATGGGTGCGTGTTGCTTGCCAGAGCCTCTGGGGTGTGCCTAGTTACAGATACTGCTCACACACGTTATGCGGAGTTGCACCACCGCCAGCATGCTGCATACCAGCGCTTTGTATCTGTGCACCGCGCACATGCATAACACCACACTGCTGCCAACACAAAGTTTTGCTGTATGCCATGTGCAGACGAGGTGCATGCTCTCAAGGATGGTAACAACAACTACGGCAGCATAGAGTCTGTTTTTGAGTCGCCAGGAACAACAACTGCCAAGCTGCGCTTTGCCATGACAGGCTCCATCTACCACAAAGAGTAAGTAAGCTTCCTGTGCTGGTTCTAGAAACACTCATTGATGCTACAGTATCATATTGTGTACTGCAGCAGACAGGTTTAGTGCCTCAAGCTTTGATCTATGTCAGCTTTATAGTGCTTGGGACTGCATAATTTGCTGCTTGATCGGCATACAGCAAAAGGGACTGTTGTTGCTGGCACAACATACATTGTGCTCAAGTGGCAGTCAAGTTCACATGGATGGTGCATTGCTAGACTCTTTGGCACCATGTGAATCAGTTTCTGCAACTTTTCTTTCTTTAACAGGTACACAGATGTGCTTAGGCCACTGGCATTTGTGATGGGTGATGCTGATGTGGAAAGCTGGTCACTGGAGCAGCTGCTGGAGGTGGTGCCAGAGGAAGGGCCTGTGAAGTTCACAGATTGGTACTACAGGGCCCAACTCCCAGACGGGATCCTAACGTTTAAGGTGCACAGTGAGCTGCATGTGCTGCGCTATGAGTCACCTGAAGAAATTGTGATGTACAAGGCCTATAGCAGCAACCTGCACCATGCCCATGCCATGGACAGAGGGGTATTTGTCAACACGGCTGCCAAAGACCTCCCAACAGCCAGCAGCCGCAAGATAGCACAGCCACAATTCAAACCTGCAGGTGTGAAACCCCAAGATGTAGAGCCACTCAGGGTTGTGGTTGAGAAATGGGCGCAGGACCACCTTGTGGGCTCCACCACTGATGAAGGTGAGTACTTGCAGTCAATAGCTTTTGCCACTGTCTGTTGTTGTCCAAGCTCTTGCTATTTTGTGTTTTTGTTGATGCCTGCTGCTGTTACGGTGGCGGAGGTGGCCAGCAGCGGCTGCAAGATACTGAAGTTATGCTATGAGACAAGCGCATACATACACAGTTGATGCTGGGCATGCCACCAGCACAATGGCATTAGTGTAATCAAGTGGGTGCCCCTTGGAGGGGTCCATTTGCAATGTAACATTGTTCCATAATGCTGTGAGACCACCATCACACAAATGTATGCTGCTGTTTCTTGGTCTCACACAGCCATGCCACTCTTAGGAGTGTTCTTCAGTGTGCACCAACATGCTTTTAATGCGGAACGCAGTTTCCACCTGACCACACACCACACTGCCTTGCACTGCCTTGTCCTCACCTGCTCCTTCTAATCAGCTGCTCACGGCGCAGCTTATGTGGGCACCATGGCAGTGGACCTGGATGCAGCAAAGAGCGCAGTCTTGACGCACAGCATGGGCATGTTTGCACCGGGCAAGGCCCTGTATATTGTCAACCTGGCAAATTACGAGCACCCAGACAGCTGCATCATGGTGACGTACACGCAAGTTGAGATGGCCGACCACCTAAAGAGGTTATTCTCCACGGGCTGGGTGAATGGCGATGAACGGCGTGGCGCCCGCCAGGTGTTCCAGGTCATGGGGGGTAAAGACCAAGAGAAGGAAGTCAGCAGCTTCTTGGCAGCAGTGGAAGAAGCAGAGCTGAAACAGTCCACCATGCCAGTTTTGCTAGGGCAGACAACAGTGATGAGCGAGGGCTGGGACGGCATACAGGTGCGAAGTTCGAAACAAAAACCCTGATGGACTGACTAACAGAATGCATGACTCATATGTTTCATGCATGTACACACGAGCCGCAGTGAGCATTTGAACTGTCAAGCAATAGTGACAGCCATTCAGTTACAACCTCCCACAACCAAGGATGCAGGGGACAATCAACGAATACACTTCTCACTCTTCACTGAAAGTGCTGTTTGCATTTAGGCTGTGAAAAAGGCTTCAAGTTTGCTTGCTTGCTTGTTCATTTTCTTGCTTTGTGCGTACTGCAAGTCCTCCCCCCTCCCCCCTCCCCCGCAGTTAATACAATTTGCTGCTGCAGTGATTAACTTGCGGTGTGTGTCTCATGCTGCCCTGCAGAAGCATGTGAATGTGCTGATACAAGCACAGCTGGATTACAACCCCCAACTTGACTTACAGGCTGCCCAGCGCATATGCCGTCGCGGCCAGCAGCATGACACAGTGTACATCTACCGCATCTTGATGGACACACTGGCTGACAAGCAGGTGCTGGGATCACAAGTGTACAGGGCTGGGGGCTGGCTGCAGCGGAGGCTCAATCCTAGAGCTGTGCACCACACCTTATGCATCCCTGAATCACCGGAGGTGGCCCCAGGACCAAATGACATGGCTGAGTAAGTTTGCAAGGGTGAATCAGAGCCGTTGCTTGTGAATCACCAGCAGGTGCAAGGAAGCGCAGAAAGTGGAGGTTATTGTCTCCTGTTCCAGCCTAGCTGTCACGGCTTCTGAGTAGCCAAAGTAGCAGTAGCAGCAGAACAACAGTTGTGACATAGGGGAGCTAATAATATGGCTGCAGCTCCACCTGACAGCCAGTAACAGCACACCAACAGCTGTGACATAGGGAAACTTATGACATGTCTACAGGTCAACCCTCACAGCACACCAGCAGCTATGGCATTTGGGGAGATGATGGTGTGGCTGTAGCTCCAACTGAGTTGACCTCTGTGAGGTTGAAAGCCAACAGCAACAGCAGCATGATGAAGAGGGGGGAGAGTGCAGTGGCAACAATTGATAGCCTCTGCTGTCAGCTTAACTCTAAAAGTGTTGTGTGTTGTGGCTAGTGCCTACATCAGCAGTAACAGCAGCAGCACAGCCAGCAGAAGTGTCAAAAGCAGAAGCCCGGTTCAACACGGCAGCAGCTGTTGCCGCTGTGTTATGGTAAACTGCTTTTTATCTATTGCTGATGGGCCTTGAATTGTGCTGCTGATCATACCTCACTGAGTCATGTGTACCTGATTTTGTTGACTGTGTATACCAACCATGGCAGGCTGTTATGATGCACTGCATACAAGCCTTGTGAGGGACCATGACCACCTTGTATAGTTAGTAGCCAACGCGGATGCTTAGTCATGACAAGGCTAGGGTGTTTTTGTGTTCATCCCATCACGTGCATCTATTTGATCTGCATATCCATCTGTCTGAGTGATTTGCAAGGACCCTGGTTTTGAACAATGCCGACATGTATTGGCATTCTGTTGATCATGGTACTGAACAGAACATACATGTTGCATGTCTCTCTCTCTCTCTTTTAATATAGCATATGCCTATGTTCTTTTTAAGATGTGAAAAAAATATGTAGGAATTTTTTAGATGTATGTTGCACACACTCTTGCTTTCATGTTGCAGCTATCTCTACTGTCACAGTAGACGTGTAACGGTTACATGTGACCATACACAGCAAGCTGTTTACATGGTTGCATACTGTCACGGCATGTGCACCCATGCGACTCTGCTGCAGGGCCTACACTGCACTTTCTGTGGCACAGGCACATAACGTTTATGCACTGCATATAAACTGAGTTCCAAAACTGAGTTCCTAGCAGCAATGGCCCCGGGCCCAATTGGGCCTTTGCAATGGCATTGGGAGGCTCCTGCTGCAGCATTCCCATCATGATAAACACCCGCACATGGCCATCACCCTTAGCCAGCTATTAGCACTGCTAGCGCACTGCTGTGACAGCCTGCAGGCCCACTGCTGGGCACCACTTGGGAGGGCGTCCTTTGAAAAAGTTCAAAGTTCTGTGCGGTAACTGCCTGAAGCAGACATGTTGCATGATGCGTCTTCTTTTTCCTGTTTTCACACTGCAAGCTGCAATTCGCACTGTCGGTGTGTCCGGCACACCATGTGTGCAGCCTGGCAGGCTGATCAGCTCATGACTCACTCACTCACTCAGCGGCGGCCGCTCTGCAGTGCAGACGGGCTGACCAGCTACCAGTAGTGCCACCTAGCCTACTGACTCGCACTGCACCTACTGCCACTGCACCTGCTGCCACTGAAAGCGTCATAAATCAGTTACAACAACCAATAAACAAAAGGTACGGCATTGGTGCAACTATTCAATGCTGGTTGGGAACTCCCTGGGAGTTACTACTCCAGGACGTGAAGTTTATTACTCCAGGACATGAAGTAATGATATCAGATTATTATTAAAGCTATTGGTTTCACAAGTTTTATTCATCGGAGACAATTGAAGTGGAGAGGAGTCACCACGAACGTATAATCTGCAAATGCCGTTTCCCTCTCAGCCGCGCATTGAAACGTATTGTTTTGATCATCATACAACTCTGATGCAGAGCTGGCCTCGTAATTGCCTTACATTGCTGCCTGGGAGGTCACTGACTGTGAACGCTGGAGCACCTGCCTTCAACATCCGGACGCACAAATGCCATAAACTAACGTTCCGTAGGTAAATTCATATACATATGTGACGCCTTCCGCGTCAGCTATGGCCACAGGATCGAAGCTGCACACACCATTCAGATACGTGACCAACAACCGGCTTTTGCGCTACGTAGATTGAGCCACGATGCATCAACACTTGTTCATTTGAGTTGACTACCAGTATTTGATATCGCTGGCCTCCGATCGCCCTACTGCGTTGCTCCTGAGGTCACTGACTGTGAACGCTGGAGCACCTGCCTTCAACATCCGGACGCACAAATGCCATAAAATAACGTTCTATAGGTATATTCATATACATATGTGACGCCTTCCGTGTCAGCTATGGCCACAGGATCGAAGCTTCACACACCATTCAGATACGTGACTAACAACCGGCTTTTGCGCTACGTAGATTGAGCCACGATGCATCAACACTTGTTCATTTGAGTTGACTACCAGTATTTGATATCGCTGGCCTCCGATCGCCCTACTGCGTTGCTCCTGAGGTCACTGACTGTGAACGCTGGAGCACCTGCCTTCAACATCCGGACGCACAAATGCCCTAATAATATTTTTCTGGTAGTCTTGAATCTCAATTGACGGCATGTCCCATGGAGCAGTGCAGCAAGCCACAACAAGTAAGGAGCAAGTGCATGCTGCTCAACATTGCATAGGGTGCTTAACGCATAGGGTCTCTCTTCATATGCAGGCACAACAAACATGCACAGCACTTACGAAGCTTTAACCTCACGCACAAATTGCATGCCATGCTCTGCTGTGGTCACCCTTGCATATGGTGCCTTGTCATGCGATAGGAGAAGATCTGTGCAGCTGCTGTCTGCTATTCCTCCCTGGACCTCTTGCTGCAGCTGGCATTACCACTCCCTGCAGCAGCTGGGCTTGCAGCGCTGCCACACTGCCTGTCATGGCTCGGCCATATACAGCTGCAAGCTGGCTGCGCGAGGACTGCTGAGAGGCTGTGAGCACAGCAGCCCACACATGTTTGTTAAGCAAGGCAACCCGGTTGCTTTGTCATTGCTATCCCTGCAGGCCTATCATGTATAGACATCAAAAGGCAAGCAGTGTTATCACCCATGGCACAGACAGGATCAGCGTTGCATTAGTCTGGACAGGTTTATGGGCCGTATAACACATCAGCTGGACTGTAGTTACAAGCCGCGCCTTGCAATCAGGTGAGCACAAGAAACAGCGATCAATGTGCTAGCTGCCAAGCAAACATGATGCTCTCAGGTTATATGCCAAAATGCTACCTGACTGCTGTGCATTAGCCGGAGCTTGCAATCAGCATCCTGCTAGCAGCAGCATTAGGTAGGTAGATAATCTAGCCTGCTGTTGTTTGCTTAGCTGCATGCTGCTGCAATTCAGCACCGGCAATCTAGCACAGCTGCAGGGGCTGTCAGTGCACTCCGGAATTCTCCGCTGCTAACGCTGTCATAAGCAACTGGCGCTCCAGCAAATGCATGGCTGTTGTGCTTTGCAGGTCTGCTTAGTAGCGCACCCCCCCTCCCTTCATGCATGCACTGCTCAGCTACCAAAGCTTGAGCACCATTTGTAAGGAGCTATTGCTGGGCTTGTTGTATGACAGCCAGTGGTCTTGCTGCATTTCAAAGGCAGTTTTTGTTGCATGCTGTTGCTGTGCTCTTCACTCTCAGAGCTCTCAACACCCATGCTGCCAGCTTGCTGTTGCCTGTTCCTGCTTTGTACGCTTTGTACGCTTCTGCAGGTGGAGTGGCTGGGGGTGTGACTGCATATGTGGCGTGTGCTGCTACAGCATTGTGACGGTGGCATTGTTACGCAGCCATTCACTGCAGGTGTGTTGAATCAGTTCTATGTTTCCACCTTGACTGGCCGATAGTAGTGGACTTGGACCCATGATATGTTGCCTCAGACACAGTTCTGATCATCACTTATTTGATTCTGTGCCCTATGGGTTGGTGGCAGTTGGCTACTGCAGTGTGCACTGACATGAAAGGAGGCCATGGGAACAGCTGGTTGGTGCGTATAGCTATTCACTGCTGAATTTTCAAACATTGCATCGTTTATTATTCAGCTGGGTGATGACTATCTGAATGGTGCCACAGCAGCATGCTTGTGCCTGCAGCTGCTCGCCAGGATTCCACGGTTAGACGCCTCATAATGTGCGAAAACCAAAACAGCTCCATGTTTTAGAACCCAACGTTAGGTTGCAACGTAAAATTAGATTGTGCTCGCTCTTACCCGCCAGACGGTACGAGTCCCGTTAAATTGCGTCGTAAATTTCTCCCCTCAAAGCATAAATAAATGTAACATGGCAAGTATTTATAACAACTTGTTCATTCGTTTGGGCTATAAGTTGAAGATTGCCACAGGACATGATCAGCCTTGTGATTCTGCAGCAGAGCTTCCAAACTCTTAAGACTGTAAGCAATACAGCAGATTGAAGCACCAGTTACTACAGCTAGGACATCCTACATTGTTTTTTTACAGCTGATCATCAACAACAATGTACTTCAAGGGCATGCCGTGTGTGTCACTTGGTTGTTGCAAAGGCAGTGCATGCACGAGCAGAGATGGGTCAAAAGTGGCACAACCAGAATTTGTTGCACTTGGCATTCCTGTCTGCAGCAGACCATGCGCAAGATGGCTCTCCAAGAATCTGAAGTCTCACCCTGAGCTGGACAGGAAAGTAAAGCAGTACTGTGACGACGTCCAGGAACTGCAGGAAGGCCGCCAGCGTGTCACCCCAGAACTCACCAAGGCGCTGAAAGAGAAGGTATGTGCCAGCTTTTATGGTCACTGACTTGCTGAGGAAATGGTTGGTATATATGCTGTTAGTTAGTGCGCAGGGCCCCAGCAACACCGCATCTGCAGCTAACCAATCTCCTGCTTCTCACCCTCTCTTTCTGCCCTGCCCCTGCCTGTCAATCTCATGCCACTTCTGCCACAGCGCCTGAGACTTCACAGCATCCTGAAGAGTATCAGTGAGGGTGAGAAGGCTGCCGCTGCGCTGAATGAGGAAGAGGAGATGGCCAAGCTGGCAAGGCAGACAGCTGCCGAGCAGGATAAGCAGCGCAATATAAGGCAGCTGGCAGCTGCATGCGCGTTGAACGATGATGCTGCCGTGATTGCATGCCTGCAAGCTGCAGAAGAGGCTCTGCGCACTGGCGAGCCCATGGCAGCAGAGTTTGCCGTGCTACCATGTGGCGGCCACCATGCCACCTACAGTGATGTGGTGATCAAGGCCTTCAAGGCAGCACCCGGGGTGAGTTCAGGGCATGCAACTTGATAGCTCTATCAAGCAAGCTTAAGGCACAAAGTTTGTGGCTATGCTGTCATATATGTACCTCATGTGCACAATACTGCGTGTTTTGCAGATCTTGTTGCTGTCTCCGTTTCCTTCAGCAGCACAATAAGTATGATAGTGGCCATGCATGGGCCTTTAGTCAGACAACCACACCACTGGCCGGCAGCTGCTAATTTGTCGGACAGTATGATCCATTTACCTGTGCATGTTTTCCCAGCATCTGACTTGTGATTTTGACGTGTGCAATGCTCGGGAAATCCACCACCTGTGAGCAAGTCTAACTAATTGGTACTAACTATGTGTGTGCACATGCACTTATGCTCCCTGTGCAGGCCATGGGTGTAGCTGATGACAGCTAGGCATATACGTCACGATGAAAGTATCCCCACACCCCTTATCCTACCTATATACTGGCAACCATGGAGTGAAGTTTTTGGCAGTGGTGACCGATGACGGTGTTGGGGCAAGGTGTCAGGGGTCACATGTCAGCGCTTGGCTGGCTAAGAAACAACAACAAACAACTGGGTTGACAGCTGGTTGATTCCTTGTCTAAGTTCTTCTCCCAACAGTAGCTTAGCGGCAGTGGTTACATAACTATTATGTACTACATACCAGCTTAATTCAGCAATGCATCTGCTTTAAATGTTGCATGAGCTATCTCTACTTTTGTTACTGTTTATACACCTACTAGGTGAGCTATGCTTCACCTCTATGCAATGGCTCACTGCCAGGCTTACGAAGCACCCTTGAAGGTCCATACATTGCTGCCTGTTGTCACTCAAACAAGCACTTTCCATCTTGTGGTTGTCAGCGTGTGTGGGTGCGTGTGTGGTTGAACTTGAGCGTTTTACTGTCTCAGTTCTGAAGGCTCGGGTTCCATGGTATTCAGTACCAGCTGCAGTGCATTATCAGCTTACCATGTAACTTGTGAAAACAATATGTAGCAGTGCAGCATTGGTAATGTCATGACAAAGACTGCTATGCAAGGTATAGTGCGCCCACTGCCAACTTGTGTATTTTGTGGTTAAATACTTCCACTCCGAAGTCAGCTGCGCCTTGCATTTCATGTACTGGCAGTATCACTACGGCCATAGTGGGACACAATGCCCCATATGCAGCACGTGCTTAACCATTTAGGGCCCCTGAACTGAGCTCAGTCAGGCTGGCTCTGTAACAGGCCCAGCCTTTTTTTGAGGCAAGAAACCAAAGGCGAACTGAGAGCCTGGTCAATAGGAACTCACCTTCCTATGCCACTCAGTGTGGAGTATGAGCAACTTCAGGTTGAAGTGCTTCCCCTAAGCCTTATGGAGCGGCTCCATCTGAGGCAGTGGCACTGCCAGGACCTGACTGCTCAAATAGGATTTGCAGCCGGCAGTGCCAGCATTGAAAATATCAGTGACGGCCACTATCCGCTCAACGGCCTTAGACCAGGATGGTTGCAAATAGTGTTGAGGGTTAAATCATTGAGTGCACTGGCAGCTCTGTAATATGATGTGAGCTGGCACAGCTGCACGGTGCAAGGGTCACGCAGGCCGGGGTGGCTGAGGCTCAGTGCGCCTCACTGCTTCCCTTTGGGCAGTGGGCAAACTCAGTGGCTCAGCTGTTTTCATACCTGCATGTTTTGGTGCAGCCTGCACCTTTGACATTTTTGAGCCCGCTGGATTTTTTCAGCGCAACTACATTTTTTGAGCCCACTTGCATTTTTTGAGCGCATTTACATTTTTTGAGCCCGCTTGCATTTTTTCAGCGCATTTACATTTTTATGAGCCCGCTTGCATTTTTTCAGCGCATTTACATTTTTTTGAGCCCGCTTGCATTTTTTCAGCGCATTTACATTTTTTGACTTTACAAGCACAGTCTGCAGGTTGTGAAACAAATTGCTGATACCTAGTCCTTTGCTCCCAAGGGTCTTGTGCTACCTGGCTCAGGCCACCTGGCCCTGTGCTGACAACAAATGACATGCGGGTAACAGTTACACGAACAACGACACATAACAAAAAACCAGTCCACCCCTATCTAGCAGCAACACAGTTGATATCTCAAAGTTACCCAGTTACTATTGGCAATAGTACAGCATAGGGCACTGCAACAGTGATGCATAACACCCCGGCCTCCCTATTCCGTCTCGTTATCGCTATCCACTGGAGCGAAAAGCAGCTCCTCTACCTCTGCAACCACTGCTGGGTCCAGCTGCCTCAAAACTTCTGATAAATCCCCTTCTACATCAGGCTCCATCACCCCTGCCACTCCAGCAGGCCGTGGCAGCTTCTGCACCCTGCGCTGAAAGCTCAGCGGCATGTGCAAGCTGCGCTGCTGGTTGAAGTAGAAGTAGCGGCCAGTGACACTGTCATCTGTGAAGGCCTCTAGCCTCCACACCCACGCAGAGGCCACCTCACCCTCACTGCTGTAGACATTGAAGGTGCATGGGTCCTTATCTGCCGCCTTCACCTGCTGAATCACCGTATCACCCAGCTGTGCATAGAATCCACCTGTCAGCCAAAGGCCAGGTCGCTGGTCTGCATTATCGGGTGGAGCACGCTGCTGCAGTGGTGGCTGCTTTGGCTTTTTGCTGCTGCTTGCTACAGCAGCAACATTCTGCCTCTTGTTGCTGCTGCTGGCAACCTGCTGCAGGCTCTCAGCCCCTGTAGCCTTTGCTGGCAGGTCTACTACAATGCAGTTGCTGCAGCCAGCAGCTGCCTCGCGCAGCTGGGCTAACAGCTGCTTCAGTACTGCAACAGGAGGTGCATTGCCTGCATCCACTACCTGATACATCTCCAGTAGACCTGACCGCACTGCTGCAGCAATGTTGCTGCTTGCTGGTGCATTGCTGCGCCTGAGCAGAACCGCTGTAGCAACACATGCTGATGCGTAGGCTGCATCCGCTTCAGCTCCACTCATGCTGAGTGCTAGCTCATTCACAGCTGTCTGTGCTGCTGCTCCTGTTGGTGGCTCGCTGCTTGTTTGCACTGGTGAAGCTGCTGCTTGCACTGCAGGTGCGTGTTGCTGCTGCTGCAATGATGCCCCTGCACTCCCGCTGCGTGCAGCTGGGACCTGGAGCAGTGCTTTATTGGCTGCATTGGTCAGCTCCGCACAACTGCGGACAGGCCTATGGGGCTCATACTCCAGCCGGCCTGCAGCAGACAGCACACAAGAATATTATCAGATCAACCAGTACAGTAGTAGTGAATGTTGAGACCTGCCCCACAGCCGTTGGAACAGGTGTGCTTAAGCTTTGATGTTGGCAGTCAGAACTGCGGCATTTGCCTCTTTGATGGCTCGCCATCTGCTCAAAGAATTATGTTTGTGACAAACAAGCCACTACTGGATCAGCACCAATACGTGATTCATGATGTTGTACCAGTCAAACGGCATTTAGATGAAATCACTCATCTCACGAACACTCTGCTCAATGGCCGGCCATATTTTGTGTTGATTGAACAGCAGTTCAGTCTTTATCAAAATGACCCTGAAGCAAAGCGACAAGGGTTGGTGTTTCCCTTGCAGCTCGAGTCTTGTATTGCAATGTATTATGTGCAACGAGGTATCGAGGTTAAAACAATACATGCCACTCAGAGGTATCCATTCCTTGGTATACACGGCTGGAGACAGGATAGCAGGTGGCAGCGAAAACAAAATGTTGTGAATGCAGTCACACTGCTGTTGAGCAGTGCCACACCAGGCAACCAGTTTGCTTTAAGGGATCACAACCTCTCAGAATGGGAGACAAAGCCAACATCACAGCGCAGTGATATGGCAGACGCTATCGCCCAGGCCCTCTGCTATATATATAGAAATATCCAAAGTGTGTATGAGTGCAAGCCTGCTTCCTCTGTGCCAACACTGACACAAACACCCACACCCTCTACCTCACAGCAACCTGTGGGCCAGCCACAAAGACAGCCGAGGCGGCCCAAGCCAACACGTGCTGATTTACGAGGAAAACTGGAGTTCACACTTTCACGGTTGGGCATTGACTTCTATGAACTGCTAAAGGATGAGCCCACAAACGCAGCCAAGCTTTACAAACTTTTCAAACACCACCCCAACAACAAGTACTTGCTCGCTTTCCTGGAAATACTTGATGAGTACAATTCACAAGGCAAGGATATACCTGACATAGACACAATAAATGCCCGCTTAACTCCTCTGCTCACCTAGAGCTGTTGCGATGTTCTGTTGTGACAGGCCAGGAAACAGTGCGGCATAGCCGACAGCAGCACTACATTTGACTGTGAACTTGTGGCCCCAGGTGTGTGTTGCAGGGCTGTGCAGCAGAAGGTTGACTCCAGGGTGGATGCTGATAGTAAAGCACGACTTGGACCAGTTGCCAGTGAGTGGTGTTGAAGGCTGCAGATATTCAGCAGCCACGCGCACTGACACAGACTGCTCAGAACCTGCCCGCAGCAGTAAGCCCTGCTCTGACATTAGTTGCAGCACACTGCTGTGGGTAAAGGTCTTTCCAGCAACCAGAGCCCTGCCAGCCTGCAGCAGCTCAGCCTTGCCGCCCCAGTTGTTTTGGAACAGTACCAGCAGGCCTGCTCCACGGCGCAGCAGCGGACTGGTTGGGACCTGTGCCAGCTCAGTGGCCACCTCTGCACCAGCCGCTGCTAGCTGCAAAGATGTGCCTGCGCTGCTGGGTGCTGCTGAGTGGATGGCAGCAGCTGCTGAGGTTGGTGGTGGTGTTGTGCTGTCGTAATCTGCCAGTGCAGTAATGTGGAGTGATGAACTAACAGTTCTGGCGGCTGCTGCTGTTGGCGGGTGTCAGAAGGTCCAGCTAGGTCACCAGATGCCTCTGCTTCGGCTTCTACTGATGCCTGTCCACCAAACAGAGCAGCTGGCATATCACTTGCATCAAGCTGTAGCTGCTGAGCGTGCTGTGCTGCTGCCTGAGCGGAGGCTGCAGCTGCTATCGCAGCTCTGCTAGCCGCTGCATCATCCCCACGTGCCGTGGCTGCTGCTACTGCGGCAGCACTGTGCAGCGCAGAGAGTACTGCTGCTGTTGCTGAGCCCACACAGGCATTTGTGCGTGCCTGTGGGAATGCTAGGGAAAGCTTGATGTTGTCCACATCAGCACACAAGAGGTCTATCTGCAAGGACAGAAAAAAGGGCAAAGCCGCAACATTGAACAACTTTCGCCACATGCTTGACCAAAGTCCCACGACCTCCAGCTGTTTCACTATCTACAGGCAGCAGAGCAGACCGCTCCCACAATGGGCTTGCATGCAGAATAACTCCTTGTACATACAGGGACCTAGTACACACTAGCATCAGTGCCATTCTGCACCCTGTCTGGTTCTGGGCCGTCAGCCAAATCAATCATCCATTAAGGCTGAAGGCTGGGGATGTGTTGCTGCCAGCCCAGAAACCTACCGTGTTCTGTAGTAGCACGAGCCTCGCTGGTGGCTGGGGCTGAGGGCCATACAGGGCCTCGACCGCTGAGCTAATAGTCTGCAGCTGCTTGGTCCGGTAAGCCAGTGCCTCAGTAGGTGTCATGCACAGCCAAGTCAGGTCAGGCCCGGCCTCAAATGCTGGCAGCACGTAATGGTGCAGCAGCGGCACAGTGACACGGCGCAGCATGCCAGCCAGGGACTGCAACATTACTTGTTTAGGATAAATGAGGACACTGTGGGGTGCATGCGTTTAAACATGAAGGAGCGGTTCCAGAGCACTGCAATGCACTGTGCAAGATGTGGTTGCTGCTTGTGCATGGGAATCCCTGCAGCCATTTGTAGACATGTGCCTTTTAGGACATACTGCACATACCTAGAACGCCTGGGTTTGCCTCCTGCCTACGTAGAAGCACCTGCTTGGGCTGAGCCATGCTGTAAATGCTGCAATGTGCATTCAAGGGCACTGTGACGCCTGGCAACCTCAATACAGCGTTGGATCTAGCTGCAATGCTAGCTGCATTCACCAAAGAACTAGAAATGCCACGCAGGGCGCAATGCACGAGGCAAAGTTCTGATACTGCAGGTGTGGCCCGAACGCAATCAGGAGAGCCAGCTGACGGTTGCAAATGGCCTCGATCACTTATAAGGATATTAATTGATTGTAATATCACTCTGAAGCAGGCATTAAGGCATGCTTGATCTTCGGCTTTGCGGGTGTTTGCAGCAGTTCCCGAACGTTTAATCGCCTTTATAATACACGAAACGGCTTCCAATCCGTTACAATTTTGGTGTTCCGTTGCAAGACACGTGCTCTGGAACGCCTTAATCCCTAACGCCTCAACACTGTAAAGCCCCGTACTGTTAGGAACTGTTACATACCCGCCTAGCCCAGGGGTCCCAGTCCTAGAGCTCAGAACACAATAAAACAATATTGTGAGACTGCCACAATAGTAATTAACGGTAAAATGACTCATTTTATGGTGGCATCATATGTGACAACATAAAGTAGCAACGATATGTAAATTGACAGCCAGAACAATTTCCTTGTATGAAGCATGATACTCTGCATGCTTCTACTAGAAGTACTGTTGGAGGAGTGCCGTGTAACATGGAAACTTGCTCAACCATTGAGCCCTGGCAGGACAGCACATCCAGGGAAGCACGCAACACAGTACTCACACTCGTCAAAATGCTGCCAACGAAATGGGCACAGAGCCCATATGCATCAAAAGCTGCTACACCGGAACACAATTACGCAACACATAGTTCTTGTCGTTTCTACATGCACACTTAGAACAAGGAGGGAAGTGTTTTCAGTATCTTTTCACAGTATGTCACCACCTCCCTCCCAGCCACCAAAATTGCCCCAAACCCACCCCCCACCCAGTCTCGGTACGAAACCGGTATGAAAGCACCAAATTGTATGAACATAACTTGCTGCAAATACAAATGCAGCACACAGCGTCACCTCATATCAACAACCAACGAACCAACACACCACACTTGCTTAACCTCACACCATGCTGCAATGGATGTACACTAAGTAATAATCAACGCACAGGATGGTGGGATTGGGATGTATGTAGGCAGCAACATAATGTTTCAGCAGCACTCAAGCTGCATATTGTTCACTGCCCAACACAACACATGCCGTACTGCTTTGTACAACTTGCTTTTCCTCCGGGGACAGCAATTCCTGAAAGAACAAGCACGCTGGATAGGTAGGTGTACGCAGCTTTGTGTTGAACTAACACACAACCCAAATCCCCCACTCGCTCGCTGCACATGTCACTCCCTGCTCCGGCCGAGCTGCCAATTGGCAGTGGCCAGCTAAAGTCTCAGCCCCAAGGCTATCAGCAACTAACCCCTGCTGCTGCAGAGTTTGCACCTGAATATCTGAGCACCTCCTGCGAAAAATGCTCCTGCAAAGCAGCACCCTGTTTCCGGCAGCTGCAGCTGCAGCCGCTGTAACAGAGCACACTCAGCCCCAGCAGGCCAAACCGCACCAAACAAAAGCTTCGCTCGCAGACTAAACTAGCCAGCTGCTCGCCAGTTGCTCAGCCGCATAGTATGCCTGATGAACCAGCTGCAGAGCAACTGCTTGCCAGCTCTTTATGCCATATGCCATGGTGTGGCACATGCACCAGCTGCAGAGCAACTACTTTGCCAGCTGCTTATGCCAGGCCGACCAGCTTCTCACTGACCTCCCAGAGCTTGCGGGCCTTCTCATCATCACTGACCTCACCCACGCGGTTGCCGATGCCGAAAGGTATGGCTTACAAGGATTGATTATTATTATTATTATCATCACTGACCTCCTCTGACACCTGGTTCTCAAAGACACCGGTGTTGCTGTTCCAGCTCCAGTACACGCCAGACTTGTCCATCTTGGGGTCAGAGACAACCTGAAGGGAGACGGCAGATTGACAGGTGGTGGCAACAGGCAGGACGGATCAGCAGCAGTTGGTATGTCATCAGGAGAGCTTGGCAGCTTACAGCAGATGAAACCAGCTGCTGTAGTCCAACACGTGCTTGAACGCACAACACAGCACCTGATGCAGCTGCCACTACTCGCAACACCAATATGCGAAACGAACCGCATCTTGTGCCACAGCTCACACAATCAGCCATTCCCAGTACCTTGCTGTCCAAATTCAGCGCAGTCACACATCAAGTTCTGTAAGGGTTGCAAATGTAAAGACAGCTCTCTACTAGGCAGAGTGACGAAGTGGCAGTCATTGTAACAATACAATACAACACCCACCTGTGCCAGGCGGCGGCCTGCCTCCTCTTCAGACACATAGCCCTTTGTGACATACTTCTGAAACACAGGGAACAGCTTCTTGAACAGGGGCACGTGGTTCCTGAACAGGCCGGTCTCAGCAATGCAGCCGGGGTACAGGCTGGCAAACTGCATCTTGTCACCACCCAAGCGGCGGTTGAACTCACGCATGGTGAGCATGTTGCACACCTGAAGTAGCACGAGGGTGAGCAGCAGTGAAGGGCAAGAAAGGTGAGACAAGTGGTTAGCCTCTAGCACAGAAAGGGTTCTGTATTCGCCTACAATCTGCACATACAATTTGTGACACTGCAAGAGGCTGGTGCTGGCAAACCTGCTGCTAGCTGCATAACAATAAAAATGTCAAGCTGCCTTTGTGCCCTTTGATTCACACTTTGCCAATGGTTAGTTGAGAGGTTTAGAGGTTGCTCATCCACACCACCTAGCCACAATCCTCAGCAAGCAGCAAGTTGCAAGCAACCAGAGGCAACCAAATGCTTCTCATCCTCCCATCCCCGAAGGAGAAGCATGTGCTCTAAGCTGTCCTAAGCTGTTCTCCTCCCCTCCCCACCCCACCCCAAAATGTGTTCAAGGCTGTTCTAAGCAGTTCCAAAGCTGTCCCAAGCTGCTCTGCGGCTTTTGTTGAAACATGCCGGAGCCCCACACCCCAAGCCTGTCCTCACCTTTGAGTCCTTGTATGCCTTGGCACCGTCAAACTCCTTCCCATCAATCATGCTGGCACCGCTGGTCAGGCCTGACATGTCACCCAGGTCGGCCTTGGGGGGCACATTGCCGGCCAGGGTGTTGGTGTTGCCAGTGATGGATCCAACAATCACCATCCTGTGGGGTCAGCAGCAGCGGCAACAACAGTAGCAGAAGCAGTTTACATGTCATGATCAATGCCTTTTCAACTCATTCCTCCAACCAAATCAGCCTGTGGCAAATAATTTGCAAACACCAATCTAAGGTGCAGCAGAAGGCCACGATTGTGGATGCTAGGTTGACTGCTATGTCTGTGCTGCTAGTGTGGTTCTTTTCCTAGAGAGCCAACAGGTGGCTGGATGGCACCGCCGACGGCAAACACCGAGCCTCAATGCTGTACGCATACTTGCAATTTCTTTTCATTGGAGAATCCCAGAAACTTCCGAGCAGCATAACAATGACTGGGTGCACCATGCGCGAGCCTCTAAGGCCCCTCTACACCAAAACTTTGCCAGCCTATTCCATGCAGTAACCCAACAGTGGCCTTTGCCAACCAACTGAAAGGCAATAGCTTTGCTGCGCTGCCCACCTTGGCTTCTCAGATGGGCTCTGCCTGAGGTCCTCCATGAGCATGTTGGCCAGCAGGAAGTGACCCAGGTGGTTGGTGCCAACGGACAGCTCGAAGCCATCAGCAGTGAAGGTTGGCTCCTTGGCGGTGGGCAGGTACACAGCAGCATTGCACACCAGGGCATCGATACGGCTGCCGCTGGCGCGGAAGTTCTCCACGAAGTTCTTCACGCTGTTGAGTGAGGCCAGGTCGAGGTGCATGACGGTGTAGCTGCCAGCTGGCATGCCCATCCTCTTTGCTGCCATCTCGGCCTTGGAGAAGTCCCTGTGGAAGAAGTACACAAGATATGGCCAACCTGAGTTTGTGCAGTGTGGTGCTGTGTGTGGTCCCACACAAACTGCAAGCAACTGGACATTGAAACAGCAACTACACATTGAAAAAGAAGGCCTGTGAGAAGTCTATGCACTGGTATACTATGCCGCAGAAAGTTTTTTTATTATATAAAGTGTGGGAAGACCAGTAACTGGAGGAAGAACATGACCTAAGTGAGTGAGAAGTTTGTGAGAGTTGTGTATTGCTGAAAGCACAAGGTCAAAGCTTTGCTTGCCAGCTTAGCAACAAATGCAGTTCGGCAAGTGCCAAGAGCTAACCAGCAGCTGCAAACCCAAACCATTACAACTGGTTGTACCAGGCCTGAGCACCACATGCTTTGTAGCCTGAGCATCATGCAATGGGGTAAGCACACTGTTAAGCACACTGTTAAGCACCAGCACATGTACAGCAACCCATGCTGCACCCAGTTGCTCAACAGTTGTGGGTCCAAGGCGATGATTGCCTGTCAGCCACCAAGCTGCGACCCTTGGAGGGGGGGGGGTAATCCTTCATTGCACAAGAGCTCATGCAGACAGTGCTCGCTCACAACACCAGCAGTGTAACAGCACACAACAGCAAAATCGAGCTCTGTGTAAGTCAGATGCTTGGTTCCATTGAGCAAATCCATTACCTGTTGATGACCAAGTTGCTAGCAAGTAACTCTCTGCTTGATTTTTGGAAAACCACCAATTGTTACAGCGATGATGATTCGCCTTCAAGGCTCTTGGCAACCAACAACAGGATGGTATCCCTCTTACGCAATAGATTTGTTTGCTCTTGCTTTGGTAATACAGTATCTAGCAGTTGCAACTCTTCTGCTGAATACCTTCTCGAGTAGGCCCTTCTCGAGTACACTGTACTGTAGCGTGAAACGGTTCTAGTCATACCTGGATGGATAATAAGAAGAGTTTGGCGAGACGCCTGAGTATCCAGGGTAAGCGCGTTGGTTGAGAAGCCTGAGTAGTTGTGACTTCTGTATGTGCGTCGCTTCTTGCCGTGGTGATCTCCGTTGCTCCTCGTACTTTGTGTTACTTGTATGCTTTGACTTCATCGCAGGCGGAAGCTTACTTAACACACAGCGCAAGACCAAGAGGCGGGGCCAGGGCATCGTCTTTGTCCTCAACGCTACCAAGCGCACTGTGAACGTTGCCCTCAAGGCAACGGCCGTTTGCCATTTCTATAATGGGCTTGCACCAGGACAGACGGTATACATGAGGACTGGAGCTGCGTGTCTGACGCTGGAGGTGAAGGAGGCAAAGCAGGACAAGTCAACTGACTATACCGTAGGACAAGTTGTCTTCTACAACGTCCTGGGTGCACTAGGATTGGCAGCTCTCGCGGCTGGTGTGGGCTTTGCAGTGGCTGCGGACGTGGTTACTGCTGGTGGTTCAGGTACTACTGCAGCAGCTATCGTGTCTTGGAAGGCAATAGGCCCAATTGTCTCACCGATTCCGCCGGCAATCACGGCTGGACCAGCATTGGATGTTGCGGCCAAGGTGCTGTGCACTTTTGGGTCCGCCGCGATCAGCGTAGCAGCACCTGAGATGGTAAGTGCCCCAGTCCACAGCCACTTCGTCCACACCAGGAACAGCCCACGCTTTGTGGTGGAAGAGGTGGAGAACAACGGCTTCAGCCAGTTTCGGCTGACGAAGGATGATGAGCGTGTGGACCTGGGTGGTGAGAAGCTGCTATGAGGTGAGTAGAGTAGGCTGGGGAACATAAGTGCCTGACAACCAAGTGCTTGCTTTGTTGTGGCAACTCGTGGTTAACTTGCTAGGCATGCAGTGGGTGCTGGTTCATTCCTGGAAAGGAAATCAGGTGGTGAAGCTCTTGTGGCACGGTTTGCGCAGCTCAGTAATAGCCCAGGCCTCATCACTGTCATACATACATGTATGATCCTGCCATTCAAACTGCAGTATGCCTTACAAGCTGCTGCAATGCCACTGCTTTGTGTTGCTGCAGGGCTGGGAATGCCATTTCAGCAGTGCAGGTCACACCCTGAAAACATGGCAGTAAACAGCAGTTGCGGCAAGCTACGGGAGCAGAATGGCCCAGCATGACCCAGGCAGGAGATGTGTCAGTGCTGTGAGCTGCAGCAAGTGCTGCTTTCAGGCCGTGCATGGGTTGTTCCAGTTGGTGTGCCTTGTCCAGTGTGTGTACAGGTTCTTGTATGAAACCCAGTTGTTTGAGCGTAGTCATGCTTGAGCAGAATATAAAGCATACCTAGCGCCCAACCGGGTTGCACAGCTGGGTTGCACATCGGGCTTTGTGGCCAATTTACGATGGGAAATGATACGATAGGTGAAGGTACTAATCCTGTGTGTGGCTGGCATTTGGCCCAAGAATTGTGTGTGACCTGTGTTGTGAAGTTATTGTAAGATTTGTTGAGCACAGCAGGCGTGCTTGGGATGACATTGTAACGGTCTCCCACCAGCTGCAATTGCAGGAATATTCCTAAATTTTTATTTTTTCTTAATGCACTTGGTGTGTTGAGGCTGGAATGTCTACTGCGAGTAGACAACCTTTGGGCCAAAACCAAACCAAACAAGTGGTTTGTGTACAGTGGGACAGTGTTGCTCAGTGTGAGTTGCAGTATTTTATGTACAATGTTTTGAGAGAGAGAGAGAGAAGTTGCACGTGTACCACAAAAAGCAAAAGGCATCATCAGCCAACGCTGATTCTACAAGTGACAGTGATGATGAGGGACCAAAACTAGTTGAGGTCACCTGTGAGGAAGGGTTTGAGCTTGTTGATGTATCCAGCGGTGAACTCCACACAGTGCCACTCAGCTCACGTTTGGCAGCTGCAGCAGCCTGCGTGCTGGGTGTGCTGCTGTTGGTTGATCTCTTCTGCTTGCACGTGTCACGATCCAAATACTCGGGACCCTGCGACAGCACAGGGTTTGGTGGTCAGCTTGCGTGTGGCGGTGTTGCCAGGTTTCAGCTTTCCTATTTTCTGCTTGCACAGTGCACGCCGTGGTTGGGGGCAGCAGCTTGTTACTGTCCCCCCCCCCCAGCATGGTGCTGCCATTGCCGCAATGTCTGGCGGTTCTTTCCTTAGGAAAGAGGGCTCCTTTACATTGTAATGCACATATGGGCACATGCATGTGTGTGCAGCTGTTCAGTATCTGAACAACGTTGCAGTTGTCATGGTTCTTGGCAGTAGCTATTGCCTGTAGGGTTCAGGAAAGCAATGCCCCCTTTATGTTTTGTTGACTGCTGCCAGGCACAATTGACTTTGTAAAATATTCGGCCACATTGGAAATATTGACACCCCCGCAGCAAGGCTTTTCAGGGTTTCTGCTACAGGTTTGCTGCAATCAAGAGCCCCCCCCCCTTTCTGGCTGATGGCATTCTGTAATGACCCCTCGACGGAAAGTGTGTTTACAGCAGTCGCGTTTAGCTTCCAACAAACCGCTTGCTACAACTGAAATGTGCTTGCTGGAAACAGAGTGTTTAGAGCTAAACACTCTTGATTGCCGAAACAGTCATGCCAGCAGTGAAATGCTGTTGCCAGCAGAAGTCCCAGAAGCACGCCGTGCGGAAAGGGGCGGGCAGTCAGGTTTGCCGCAGCACCGAAGAGCCGATGCTGAAAGACAGTTTGGCTGTTGATTGCTACAAGACTGATGCCAGCAGGCTGTATGCTGCTGCCAGCAGAGGTCACAGAAACGACAACTTGCCAACACTCAGCACACTCATGTATCAGCCTTTACAAGTTGAAGCCTTCGAACGAACGGTTCGTGGTTTTCGGAGTCCAAGGCACGTGGACAAAATGTGTGACCTTCAGTACGTTGATCTGCTTTGATCAGGCAATGTGTAGTGTATTCTTCAGCATTGTTGCAACGCCGTGAGGATTTGCAGACGCCTGAACTCGCCTCTCAACTCAACTCGTCCACTGCTCTGCCGTGAACACCATACGAGCTTGCTTTTAACGATCTGCAATGCACGTTTACGTCTACGAACCTATCTGTATTATTTGTTGAACCGAAGGCAGATCACATTCCAGGAACGCCATATTCTGCCTTTCCGCATGATTTAAAGCCGTTACAAGAGCATTCAGGAACATTGTGATTGCTTTGAAGAGCGCCGAGGCACTCGTGGAGCCTTGTGATAGCCAATCAACAGATCCTGCCAGCTGTGGGCTACCTGAGCAGCATGGCGCTGCTCAGAAGCACTGCCAGTGGCCAACAAGGTGTGTCTCTTTTCTTCACATTCAGGTGTCACCCAATGCTGCAGCAGCAAGCAATGTTCCGGCCAAAATCAGCATGCCAGCACCCTTCAACTTTGCTGCGTCGGCCAACATTTTTGCCTGATTTGCCCTCTGCAGGCTGGCCGCTACCTATGCTTTCCAGCTGACAGCGTGAGGCTTGCTGTCAGCATGGCACTGTGCCACAGCATGGCACTGTACTGGATGACGTGACACCATCCAGTACAGGCAGGCAGACAGGAGCCTGGGGGAGATGGAGGTGGACCTGCTGTTCCCTGGCACATCACGCAGGTTTGCCTAACTTCGCTGCAGATAGGGTTGGGAAGGGGCCATGTTGCCACAAGAAGCTGCCACTGTCTGTTCCAGCTGGGTTGTGCTGTGTCCAACTGGACAAGTCCTGGCCAAATGTGTCGGTTGCTTGTCTAGTTAGACATTGGCAGATGACTGTGCTTGAATGCACAAGCCACTACTGTGACAGTTTGTGTGTGTCTAATTGGACATGCAGACATATAGGGAAACTCCATTTGTGTCGGGCTAAATCCTCCCAACCTGCACATGTTCCATTCAAGCACCAGCAGTGCTACTTGAAAGATGGGCCAGGGTATGTTGAGACCAGCAGCATGATAACACTCAAGTTCTGCTTGCACCAACTGCTCATTTGACACTCTGCTTAGTAGTGCAACTGTCTGACAGCAAGTGTTTCTTTGCTCCAGGGTGGCAAGCCGTCTACCAAGGAGGCCAAGGTGGCTCATTCAGCTGCCAAGCCAGACTTCCGTGCAATGCCCACGCGGTTCAAGACCAATCTGCTGATGCTGCAATACTGGCAAGGCGAGCTGCTGAGTGCACTGGTGGAGGTCAAGTGAGTTGCTGAGGGTTCAGGGATGGGTTTATTCTTTAGGCTACAAGCTTTTGACAGGGCTGCTGGTCACTTGGGCATCATCATTATCATCATTACACGTGTTTCTAGCAAGAGTAAACAACTTGGAAAGCTGTCACTCCCAAACCACCAAGGGGAGGTTTCCTAACCAGAATGATCCAGCAATAACAGCCAAACCATACAAGCAAGGGCCAGATACGGCCATATGCTGTGAGCTTGAGTGGGGCAGGAGAGCACATAACAGTACCAAACTGCTCCCGGCACAGGCATCACACAAACACACCACCTCGCGACACAGTTCCCAGTGTCTGCTCTGTTTTCAGCCCGATACAAGAAGGAGGACCCTTCAGGACCTCCCATACAAATGGGGGTGCAGTTAAAATCCGCTGACGGTACTGATTGCAAAAACAAACAAAAAATGGGGCTGTGATGCTTGGCACGTGCTTGCTGCACATGGATGCACAACCAAAATTATACTGATGCCGCTAGGGAGGATTACTTGGGCAACATCTATTTAAAGTTCCATGTCCACCTGGCCAGCTAGCCTGCTCAATCTTCATACTCCAAAGTTCAGGTTTCAGCACCAACCTATTGGTTAGGCCGGGTTTGCTTTTAATCCTTGAATCTTTGGCAAAGATTCAAAGATTCAAGAAGCTGCCCCGCATGCTCATGAATTCGCTTTTAAACACGGCTTGAATCTTTGAATCTTTGAATCTTGGCCAAAGAAAGAGCTGCCATGTGGGGTTGCAGAAAAAAACAAAAAACTTTTTTGATTCCCTATACAACAACTTAAAATCCTAAGATTCAAAGATTCAAGGATTCAAAGAGGTCATGTAAGACCGAGTTCCCCTTTAGTTTGTAGCTATCTGCACAAAAATGGCAAAAATTCAAGATGATTCAAAAGATTCAAGGGGGCTGCAAAACATGCTTATGAAATTGCTTTTAAACATAGGCACCCTAAGCTGGCTTGCTATCATCCTGTTTTACCAAAGCCTGGTTACTTCCCAATTTCACATCTGCATGTTGACAAACATGCCCCTGATGCGTACTGCTGCTGCTGGTTGCTTTGCAGTGACGTCATGCTTGCCAACAAGGCAGCTGGCAAGCCCAACTGGTATCACCCAGCCAGCCTGACATCTGGAGGCCGCTACGCCAACGGCTCAGCACCTATGCGCTGCGTACAGGCTGCCTCTGGCATGCTGGCCAGCTCCTGGCACATGTACACCAGCCGGAGGCAGGCAGAAGGCATTCGTTGGCGCTGGTCACTTACAGGCGTTGAGGGTGTCTCTGAGGAGAGCATTCCCCCTGTCTGGGGGATTGGCATGGCTGGGCTGCTGCAGCTCTTTCAGGAGGCACAGGGCACAGGGTTCTACATGGTCAACTGGGGCTGCAAGGTGAGCCATGTCACTCCTCTTTGACTGAAAGCAGCACACACAGCCAATATCTGCAGGGATATAGTTGAAATTGTACTCTGGGTTCTGCTACATACCACAGCCAGTCATCAGAATGCCAGCTAGCATTGTTGATGGGCCGGGGACTGGGGACTGGGAGCCGCCCCCAGCCTTCAGTCCCCGCATCTATCACTCAGCTCAGGTGTATCAATGTCATGCATATAATATCAAGTGACTTGCTTCAATTCATGCCATTTCTGCTCCATCTGCACCACGCAACCTACTGTTGGCTGTATGCCAATGGTTTCAACCAGCTTGCGCACCTGTGCACTGACTGCCTGTCACAGTGTGCTGTTGCTATCGCTGCCCTGCCTGTGCTGATGTTTGAACTGCAGAATGAGTATGCCTATGGGGACCCTGATTACGTGCCCTTTCTGCCACGCTGCATGTCGGGTATCTGTCTGGGGGCAACCGTCAACCTTGCAATGGCAGTGCTAACCTTCTTCCAGCCAACGAGCCCAAGCCGGCCCATTGTGCAGATCAAGAAAGGCCAGCCACCACGGCAGACACTGAACAACGTGAGGGGCTATGTGTGGCCCTATGGAGACCTGAAGCATTTGCCTGCTTTTGATGATGACACAGCTGCTGCACCGACTGACACAGCCATGGCCAAGCTGGTCAACTCTGCCATCAGCAGCGCCAGCTTCCTGAGCAGCGGCTGGGACAAGATGCGAGCCGCAGGTGGGTGGTGGGCTTACCTGTTGTTGCGGTTTGGCACTGGGTCCCATCTACTGGGCTTCAAGGTTTTGGCCTTGCTGGTCTTTTGGAGGCTGTGATGTGTTCTTTATGTGTGCTAGCAGCCATTTTCCAAAAGGTGCCTATCCTGCATTTTCATCAGCTGCCACACACAATTCATGGTACGTGTACCAGTTGCTGGCGCAATCCGCTGAGCTTCAATACACCAAGCTGCTGTGTCTTGCTGACTGCATTCTTGCTCAATCATAATTCAACATTGGATCAAACATGTATCTACGCTTACACAACCTGCTGTGTCACACTCCCCCCCTCTCTTCCCCGCTGGGCATTTGATGCTGCAGGCACGGCAGCCGCACACTCCGCAGCAGCAGCTGGTGCCAAGCACAATGACCCCAGCTTCTACAGCATGCGCAGCACCCTGGCCGGTGAAGTGTCACTGATGATGCAACAGCTGGGGGCTGCATCCGACACAAACCTGCCAGCAGACATCTGGAGCTGGTATATGCAGCGAGCTGGACGCAGCAAGGATTCCACATCTTACAAGACCTACATCAACAACTACACCAGCGCCTTTGGCAACCGCCTGGACTACCTGCGTGCTGCCGGCAGGGCACTGCAAATAGTCCAGTTCCGGCAGTCAGTGCTTGGCTGGTATGTGTGTTGCTCCAAGGGATTAGGCAAAGGCCAGCAGCAGCATACTAGACGGATTTGATGATGTTCAGTCTTCTTTGTTTAGTGCATGCACCTAGTTGCCTCCAAGATTGTGGCACAGGTGCTGAATGACTAATGTATTTAGAGAAATGTGCTACATTTGCACTGCATGTGAGATTATGTGTTTGTTGCCAGCTTGTTTGCTGATATGATGACTATGACAGTTATCAACACAACCTGACACTGTCAGGCACCTCTTCCGGTCAACGGTCAGTGCCTTGAGGTGCTGAAGCTTTAGACAGGTCAGGTACTGTGGGGTTTTTTGGCGTGGACTGGTTTTCCCTGCAGGAACATATGTGCATGATTGGTTAATTACATATACACCCTCAGTGAGGTTCAGTGCTTGTGCCAGCATGCCTCCTTTGGCTGCAACTCAGTGTGGGAAAAGGTTTATGTTGAGTGCAGTACAACTTGGCCAGGAGAGTGCATGGCTCTTCTGGTCATGCTTGTCCCTGCTTCCATTGTTCATCGTCTGGATTTTTTGCTGAAATTGCTGGCTTTCGATTGCTACAGCTGAATTAAGATTGTCATTTACTGGGTGGGGTTCGACTGTTATTGTAAGGAAGGGCGTATGCTCTTGTGGTAACCAAATCAGCATCAAGCATGCTCCAACAGTTCCGCAAGCGCTACTTATGATTTTGTTTGGGTGTTGCAGCCACAACCTGTTTACATCTTTCCGCTAGCCCAATTCGCAATCTCGTTGCTTCACTACCTACAGTTTCACGCTGTTAACAATTCCTTTTAGTCCCAGGATCCAAATTCGGGCTGTTAGTGGTGAGTTGGCTCTGCCCTGCCTATATATCATCTGCTCGCTTCCAACACCTCCTTCACCTCGTTTTGCTAGACGTGGTGTATTATTGTGTCGTTGTATATCAGGCATGGTTACTTCCAGCCTTTCGACACCACAGCAGGAGGAACGCCCCACAGCAGCATAGGCACCTGCAACACTGACTTATGTGCATCGCTGCTGTCAATGGTTGACGCAAACAGTGCAGGACGCAGTGGAATCGTCAAACTGCCTGGGTCTGTTGTCCATGCATGCCTGCTTCTTGCTGCTTGAGCAGGCTGCAAAATAGATGCTTGGTGCAGGCAGTAATTCACTGCTGTTATGTGGCATATTCATTGTTTATGTCGGTTCTCCATTGGTTGTCCTGTGTTGTTGGTTGCCACAGGGGCCCCTGCCTGCGATGCAACCACTTTACTTCAAATTTCATGACACGTGCACGGGAGTCTACCCTAACACGGATGGCCAGGTGCATGTGCGCAGCTTGTGCAAAATTCTGGGCATCGACCCCGACACACTGCAAATTAGCAATGTGGCAGTTGCATGGGATCGGGAAAGCAGCTACAGCAGCAGCTTGCCACAGCAGCTGCAGCAGCTGCAGCAGCTCGAGCCCAACATTGGCAAAGAAGAGAAGCCTATCACGGTGAATGGAAAACCAGCAGGTGAGCTCGGCCGCTGCAGAGAAGTTGTTGGATTTTTGCATACTTGGACTGACAGAAAAGCATATTAATGGTGATGCTTCAAGAGCTTTGTTGAAGCATGCAAGCTCCTTGATGCACGCATTGCCTACCAAAGCAGCACATAGCAGTGTAGCATAGTTCATGAATCCAGTCAGTGTGCAAATCAGGTCAACAGTTGGTGCTCGTCTCGAGCAAGCAGCAAGCACCTGGCGCTCTGCTAGGGCGTACCTGTAGTATGCTGGTGACTTGTCCTGAGTGCAGTGTCATAAAGCATGTGCGAGTGGTCGAAGCACAGCATGCAGCCCTGCAGCAGCATCCTGCATGCTGGTGGACTGCATACGCAACGACCGACTATGGCGCATGCCAGCAGTTGCTGCAATTTGTTTTACTGCTTTGTTATTTGCATGTCAAGGTTAGGTGCAGCCTGACCTGTCCAAGCAGCGTAGAGAGTGAATTGAACTTCATGCACCCAGTCGATGCACAAATTGGCTCATCCACTACTGCTCATCTTTGGCCTTGGCGCCAAAGCATCAGTATTCTGTCTTGCTATGTATGTTGTCTATGGTGCTTTGCTGCATGATGCAACCCCTTTGCTGCACACATTGCCTGCTTGTGTCCATATGGATGATGCATTCTGCATAAAATGTGCGCCTGCCACGCTTTGCATCCCCACCCCACCCTTTCAGTTTCTTGACCGACATTGCATGTCTTGTGCTGTATTCCTTCTTCATACTTAACCACACACTATGCCCAACTGGCCCGCTGACCTTCCAACTTGCGCTGTGACTGTTTGTTTCCATGATCCATTTTGGCGCATGACCGCCATCTATGGCGTCCATCATCATAATCTGGTTGTACACCTGCAGCTGCAGTAGGTGAGGGTAAACCATTTCTTGAACAGTAAGACAGAATGACAATGAAGCTAGCTTCTGTCACCAAGTATATTGCATTTGCATGCCACGTGAAGGCAGCCAGCTTTGTTGTTGCAGCAGACAACCCTGCAAGAAAATTCCACACCAAATGCTGCATGCACCACACACACTACGCACAGGTTGACCTTTGTGTCCACATTACGCTGTCAAAAGACAACACAAGAGTGCGACATTATAATGCTGATTG